>JARYGA010059739.1:55812-124397 GCA_030545235.1 Helianthus tuberosus
ATTGCTATTAAAGATTTAAGTGTTGATGATAGAAAGAAATACAAAAATGAAAAGATGATGATTAGTCTATTGCATCAAGCTATAAAGGAAGATATCTTGGTTTTACTACAACACACTGGAAGTGCATATTCAATTTGGAGAGCTTTAAAATCAAAGTTTGTTGGAAGTAAAGAAATGATCAAGAACAAAAAATCACTTTTGAAGAAAGAGTTCGATTTATTTCGTGGTTTGAGAACTGAAAGCACAAAGCAAATCATCGAAAGATATTGCAATCTGTTAGTCCAAATGAAGAGAGTAAGTATCAATAAAGATAATGAAGAGTTAGTAGAAAAGTTGGCTGATGCGTTGCCACATGAAACTTGGGGCACATATTTGATGATGTTGAGAAATAAGAAAGATTTTGGGAATTTGACATTGAACAAGTTCATCGAAAAGCTTGAAGCTCAAGAGATGGAACAGAGGAAGATTTCAAGAATGAAAGATTTTGATGGTGAACAAGATATCGGTCTTTATTACAAAGGAGGTATCAGTGACAAGATCAACATGTCACCGAAAGTTGAAACTGCATTCAATGCAAAGAGTTCATCTGGAGGATCTTCTAAAGGATCAAACAGCAAAACAAGTTTTTCTTCATATCCATCATTTGATCCAAATCTGTCAACAACAAAGAGTGGCAAGAGGTTACAATGCAACATTATTTTAAACCTTGAGAATGATGAAAATTTCTCGGAAGAAGTGGCAAAAAGTCATATGTCTTTGTTGGGAACTGTGCTGGAATCTTATGGAAGTCTTGTAGCAGGAAAGATCGGGAATCCAATGTTGACTAAAGAGGATTACGATCAGATTGATGCTGAGGAGATGGAATTGATGGATATAAAATGGTGTTTGGCTAGTGTTTTAAGAAGAGCCGAAAAGTTTAAACAAATTACGGGAAGAGATGATTTCCGTGATGCAAATGTTTCTACGTTAGGTTTTGATAAATCTAAAGTTACTTGTTTTCGCTGCAGGGAAAAAGGACACTTCAAGAGGGAGTGCACAAATCGCGAAGCAAGTGGAGTTCAAAATCCATTCAACAACAATGATTACTATCGGAAAGCAATTTATCATCAAGTTGCTCAACAATCACATCAACAAGAGCCACAAACTGCACATGCCAGGAAGGTAATTGAGGAATCATCAAAGAGAGCTTGCATGGTGAATCAAGATGGTAAAAAGTCTACAAGTGGTTTCAGTTGGGACAAATATGTTTCAGCTGACAGTAAAGCATGTCTGATAAATCAAGATGATGAAAAATTACCAGAAGGGTTTAGCTGGGCAAATTTCAGTTGGGATGATTATGATCCTAACAAAGCTCCAAATCATAAAGCTTTTATTGCGAGAGTTGCTGAAGACAGTGATAATGATGATGATTATTATGCAAGAAGATTGGAAAAGGACTTGAGAATGATAGAGGAGAGTGACAGTGATGATGAAAAAGCTAAAACGAAAAAGAAAAAGAAAAAGGTTAAAAAACCCGTTAGCAGTGATGATGAAGAAGTTCCAGTAATAAGGAAAACAGTCAAAGATATTCTAGTTTTAAAGTTAAAGCAGAAGCCGATGCACAAAAGATTCCAGTGATATGTGAAAATTGTGAAGCAGTAAAGAAGCAAAATAGTACTTTGATTCACAACATGAACAGATTGAAAGAATCATATGATGTTCTCAACAAAGCAATGAATCAGTACAATCTGTCAAGCAGTGAACAAGCAACAGCAATGAAGACACTTCAAGGAGCTTTCATGACAAAGCAGAAAAGTGTTAACAGTTACATTGAAAAATGTGTTGTGCTTGAACAGAAACTGGAAACACAAAGAATTGAAACTGAAAGAGTTAATAGATTGTTAAAAAGTTACTCATGTACTTCTTATGTTATTGACAGGATTTATCCAACTGTTGAAGGCATGAAGGCATTTGATGAAGATGAAAGTTCTGAAGAAAAGAAGAAGGATACTGAAGTGATTGATTCTGGTAAGAAAAAAGGTTTCAGTTATACAAAGTGTCCGCCCCCGCTTGAAAATGGATATTCTCCACGAAATCCAAATTCAGAAAGAGTCAAAAAGGTAACCAATTTACAGCGGGAGTCTGAGTCTTCAGATAATTTGCCCGACAACATTGATGTCATTTTTACGTCGTCTGATACTGATCATGAGTCAGAGTTAATAAAGAAAATGGTCGATCAGGTGTTGGATAACGATGAAACAGAGGAGTCAAAGTCGGAGTCAAACTCAAAGTCAAAGTCAGACAAGTCAAAGTCAACAGTCAAAAAGGACAAACGGAATAAAGAGTTTTTGTTATCGAAATCTAATTTGAATGACGAACCAATCAAAGTGGCATATACTTTGAATGATTCTGACAAATTATATTCTGATGAAGAATTTCCAATAAGAGGTGTTAAAACTTAAATGATCAAAAAGGTTTTCAAATTAACAGAAATTAAAATTTCTGAAATAAAAGATGTAAATCTTTCTGAAAAACCTAAAAAGTACACCTCAAGAGTTCAACAAAGAGAAAACAAGAAAAAGGGTTACAGTTCTGGTTCTGGTTTTCAAAAGAAACCAAACCATAACGGTAATTTCAAAAGAAAAGGTCTTGGATTTATTCCACCGAAAAATCATAAAAATGAGAAAACTTATAAATCAAAAACTGTTTTTGTTACAGGAAAATCATCTGAAGAAGAAAAGGAGCAGTTGTTCAGGAATCAATCAAACAAAGAATTCCTTGCTAAGAAGCAAGAAGAAATGAAGAAGGAAATTGCTCAAAGGAAAGAAACGAGAACATGTTTTAAATGCAAAACAGTTGGTCATATTGCCAGGAATTGTTCTAAGGCAATTCAAACAAAACAGGGAGTCTCATTTAAACTGAAAGAAAAGATGATTGAGAATGAACTACCAACCAAACATTTTACAGTTTTCAAAAATTCAAAGTTTGAGGTTGGTGAGTGTTCAAAGAGGTTTTACAAGAAAAAAACAAATTTTGACAATCACAAGTGGGTTGTTAAGAAATCTGATGATAGTTCTAGCAATGATTCTGATTTGTCAAAATCAGAGGAGCTATTTTCAGGCGATGAATCTGATTCCACAAAATCAGAGGAGCCACAAGTTGAGATAAAATTGGAAACATCAGTACCTCCAATGGATGATGTCAATTTTCCACCATTGAGGGCTAAAAATTTTAAACAAAAGATTGGTAAAGTTGAGATTTCAAATCAAATTTTTTCTGAAAAGAAAGAATTTGATATTGAAAAAGCTTTTAACCCCAAAGAGCAACATATTTTTGGTAAAATGGTTGACGGAAAGGTCAAAGGGGTGAAGGAGTTTTATGAGAAAAAATTGAAGAAACCAGGTAAAACTGTGACATCCCAGGTTTGTGACTGGGATGGAACATATTATGATGAGTGAAAAAGTATGACTTGCCGGAGCTCCCAGGTTGGTAAGAGTGGAGCAGGTATCGGCATATTTCTTGAGAAATTCACATTGGTGATATTTCGACTTACAAATGGTCATTGGTTTGTTACTTACAAGTGGTAAATCAGGGACATTAAGTTGTATCTGATTTTCTACAAGTGGTGATCTTTAAACTGTTATATTTTTCAAAAGGTTGAAAATGAAAGAACAATGATTTGAACCCCTAACCTACAAGATGTTTTTTTTTTTTAAATCAGCAAAACTTATTTTCCGGAAAAACCATTTGATTAAAACAAACTTAAGTGTTTTGAAATCACAATGGGAAAATAGTTTGTTGTCAGGGGGAGTTCTGATTGTTTATGCTAAGTGGATGGCGAATTGAAGTGATTTGATATCAGTTGTTATTTTACTTGTATAGTTTGTTTTCAAATTTCTGTTTAAATGAGTTTGAATCTTAGGGGGAGTAAGAATTTCAGGAAAATCCAAAAACATTTGAAAATTTGATAAAGTCAAAAACATGATAAAATAAAAAATGAGTTTTGTTGAGAAAAGAGGAAATGATAGTACATCAGTGAACAATCACAGCATGCTAAAGAATTGGAAAGTTAAAATGTGATAAACGGTCTCACTGATGATGTGCCAGTAGGTTTTTACACATTTAGTAGATTGTGACGAGATATAAACCTAAATTTCAAACTTACTTATATCGTGGGGAACATCTCTCGGATATATGGGTAACCCCCGAAATCTTGTTTGAAAGGTCCCTCTTTCTGAGATACTAGGTCTTTATACTCAGTGATATCTGGGGTATTATTCCGGGACTTCTGATTTTGCGGAAGCAATGGCCTAGTCCTCGTATAATACTTTCTGCTTGCTTGAAATATAGCACCACCCTCAGTACAAAAAATGATGAAACATTGAAAAATGCTAATCATGTGCTGTTGAAGAAAAGATTCTCTAAAGGGAACACACCAAAAGTCGAAGCCGTCATCTCTCTGATTTTGCGGAAGCAATAGCCTGAGCTCTCACTGCCCTCGCATTTTAACCCTTTACAGATATCATCTGTGGTATACTCACATGTAAGACTGAATATTGGGATCTGGATAGGGGAGTATATTCTAAGGTGGGACATGCGAATAAGTTTAAGTCTACAAAACACTAATCTCGTATCTTGAAACAGTTGAACTTTGTGTGAAAATTTAAGCGGATCAGTATACTGACAATCTAAGTGAATCGTTTAGAACTGAAAATGTATAAAGCTTAACGGTGTTGGTGATTTGTCTCATAATCTGATACGATCCTCTTACACAAGCTCACAAAAATATTGTTTGTAAATATTTTTTTTTTGCATTTCATTCTAAATTCAAAAATCCAAAAAGATTTTAGTGTGTTTTAGCATAAAATTTTGAAAAATCCAAAAAGATTTTTGACAACTGATGTTGGAGAGCTGATTTTCAAAATTCCAAGTGCTAAACATGATGACAACTTGTGAGGGGAAGTTTGTTTGAAATAAGAAAAGGTTTTTAAAAAGAAAATTGGTATTTTTACAAGTGGTTCATCAGTGATTAACATTGTAAAATCATTTTGTGTGATACTTGCAAATGTTGTTGTTTTTGGGTTTACAAGTGGTAAGCAGAGAATAAATTTGTCAAATTTTAAATTTGTGAAATTTATTGTGTGGTAGAGATTGTGCAGGATAGCCAGGATCCTGATTCTGGTATCATAGAGAGCCAGGTTACGATCCTGGAACTGCTGATGCTGATGAACTTAATGAATCAAGAGATCTGATCAAGAGAATTAGAAGACTCAAGAGCCAGATTGTGATTCTGGAATTGAAGATTAGATCAACATCCGAGGGGGGAGATAAGTTGATAAAGAGAAGACATAGATTGAGGATGCTTTACATTGTTAGATACTTCAGAAAGAGCAGACTGATAAAGACTAAAGATGTTGAAGACTCGACACTAAAGACTCGTCAACATTCGAGGGGGAGTCTGTTGGTGCATGCGTCTGTCGACTTCGTCTTGTATCGAGTCTTGTATTGAACTAAATAGATCAGGGCACGAAAAACGAGAATATGTGATTTCAGGTAATTTCGCTTGAAATGACACAGTGTCATTTTGTAACACCCGTTCTTGTAAATCAAGGTTTAACGTATGTTTAGGGAAAATAATCATGTAATTAATTATTACATATACATCGAAAATACGGGTTTATTAAAACTTTTACAAATCATAGGTTATTCTACAAAACGTGATCGAATTCGTTGATTAAAATCTACAACGATGCAATGTGCGGAAGCGTGTATCATTATCGTGTTCGGTTCGTCGTTGAGCTTGATCGTCTTCCGGCATCCCAGAAAGTACCTACATTTCATAAACATGAAATGCTTTAGTCATACGGTAATTAAAACGCATCTAAACGAGTCCGGAAAACAAAACTGATCAAAAATACATTTTTTATACAAGGTCCACCGTAAATTACGGTGGACACCGTAATTTACGGTGGTCCTTGTTTTGATTTGTTTCCACCGTAGATCAGGGGTGTTTCACCGTAAACCATTTCAGGTCCACCGTAAATTACGGTGGCACCGTAATTTACGGTGGCATCTGCATCCCACCTTTCCATTTTTGCCGTAATTTGACACGAAATCTTTCGTATCTTTCAAACCGTTTATCCGTTTGACCTACCGTTTCTTCCTACATGTTTGTAATTTGATTCTCCATCATATGGAGTTAAAACCCGACATTCGGCTTAACAAAATTTAAGACCTTTAAGTCTTCGGCTTATTACTCTTTTACCAAAATTTGACCCGTTTACGCATTTTATCAAACAAACGTATTTGTTTGATTCCTATATCACATACAACTCTTTAATTTAATATTACCTACCATTATAGGTTCTAATTATAGGTTTATTACACAATTTAAACCCATTTTCACTCGTATGCTTATTTTGACCCGTTAAGGATATTTTAAGCACTTTTAAACTCAATTTTCGCTTTTATTCCAATCTAGCGTTGTAACCTATATTTCTTATCTAGTACTCTTCCATCACAACTAAATGTGTGTTGGATTTTAAGTAGATATCTAGGTGTTCCGGATTTATTTCCCTTGAAATATCATTTTACGACAAAGACTCATATGGAGTCTTTTAGCCCAAGAATTACATCTTTCACTACCTATACTCGTTCTAAACTTTTGTTTAATCATAAGACTCCTTTCCAAACAACCTCTAAGGGTTGTTTGTTCAATTTAGCCTACAAGGGCGTTTTGGTCGATTTCGGTCCTTCTATTACAATGAAGGGCTATCACCAATTATTCGACCAAATTAGCACTTTTTCATACATCATAAATATGCGTACCTGGCTCGGATCAACAATTAGACCCAATTTTAATACCTTGCTTTATATTCGCTAATTAAGAACGATGCGAATATCCATTGGATGTCTATTCCTGTAAGCATATGACTTGACAAAAGAATCATTAGTCTATATAGTCAAAAGGTGTTGTCTACACCTTTTGACCCGTTTGGCCGAATTGACCATTTATCTTTGCGAGATGATATTTATTATCATCTCCTCTACATGACTCTTCCCGTTTAACACCATACGGTTATTTTAATTATAAACCATGTATTGCTTTAGACATAATATGACCAAATTATCGATTTACTTCTTTTTAACCATTATTATGGTTTCTATCATCTTTGATTTTTCTTGTTCCGTTCGACTACACGACGGAACATCATATTTCAATTGTTTAGATATCTCATTCATAATTTATATGATAAGAAAACATTTCCACAATTTAAGACTAGTGTAAGCTATACTTACCTTGCATCCGAATTATGCTTTTCCGCCATTCTTGCTTCGTTTGACCCGCTTCCTTTCCAAGCCTCCACCTAGCTTGTCAAGCGTCAAACTATCATCATAATTCGTAAGATGGTTATATTAGTCATCCTTAATTATGACTATTCCATCTTACATATTTTCTATCACAATTACCATTCGATCTTATTAATGGTCGGTTTGACTACTAAAAGTCAAACGCCCCTTAGCATATAAATGCACATTCAAGTTCTATCTATCAATTAGTAGCTAACATGATCTTATACACTTAGTTACATGAACATGGCTATCAAACTTCATCATAACATTCAAAACCCATTTCAATCATGAATGAACAAGTTCCCAAATCACTTAATTTGTTTGAGTGCCGTGTTTCTATTATCCAATATGATGATTTTAAACATAAACTTATCATCATCTTTACTATTACATAAAAACCCACTTCCTAGTTTACTTGTTAATCACATACAAGTGATATTACTTCAAGTTCTTCATGATTTCATCCTATCTAACAAAACCCACTTCTAGTTACTTATGAACTCTTAACAAAATCCCTAATTTGTTCAAGTAGTTCATTCATATGAGTTAATATGATGTTTATAAACACCATTAGAACATCAATTTCATCAATTCAACCAAAACCCACTTAGCTCATAATAGGGTAATTATCAAATCCCTAGTTTGGCAACAATTCATCAAGATTTCTACTAGGATTTGTTTCTAAACCAATATATAATCACAATAACACTCATAGATTCAACATTCATTGAAAAATCTCGATTATGATTGTTCATCATAATCTCAAAGTATCACCAAATCTGAAAATTCGACATACCTTGTGATCCCCACGATTAGGTGATCATTTATATGCGTTCATGCATCGATTTGGGTCTTGAATTGAGCTTCAATTTGTTGATTTGTTGGAGTTAGGGTTCTTGGCTCCTGGGAGCCTTTTCTTGGTCGACCAGAACACGCACCACACACACTTGTGTGTGTGTGTTGTGTTATTTTATTTAGTTTAATTAAAACCATTTCCAGGTTATCCCATTTTGGTCCCTCAACTTTACACAAGTTATTTAAAGGATATCTTAACCATATTTGTTCTATAAATGTCAAGACATTATCTAACTAGGTTAATACTCCTAGTTACTTGGTGGGTTTCGGGAGTTATAATCCGTAATATTTTAAGTCCCGTTAACTCGGGCTCTTATAAACTTAATTCATCTAAACTTTGTTTCGCTTGTATCTAATATTAGGATTTCTTATTAAATCCCAAATATTTACCGGGTTATTTTTACTACTAGCGGCACTTTACCCGTCTTTTAGTATTAACGTGGGTTAATTACCAAACCCGTTTTCGGGGTGTTACAAGTCTACCCCCCTTAAAGAGGTTTCGTCCTCGAAACCTTGCTTATCTAGTTCATTGAGTTTCTAAACCCAATGCGTTTGACTTGAGTAATCTCTTAAGCATTACTCCTACTTTAACCAATTGTTATCATTACCAGAAAAATTATGGTAATGTCTTTTTGGTTACAGAACCTCTACGTATGTCATATGACATAATGCAACTTCGAAATAACGTAGTCTCGTTATTTCCACTAGTTCAGTTAACTTAGCGATATCCATCGCTTTCATATACCATCGAATTCCTTATGAATCCGTTAATTTGACCCGTTTAAGATCTTTAGTGAAATCTTTCACTTTTAGCAACAAATTCTTTTATTTTCAAATTTATCTATTCGGTTCAGCTATACCGAATCTACCGCTTACAAACAAACCAAATTTCTTGATTTGAATTGGTGACCTTAATCAGTCTCATTAACTAGTCTTATTAGTTCAATTACTCTTATCACTTGCTTGGTTATAATGTGATTTTACTTCACATTACATTTACTAACCGTGATCATGTCACATCATGTTTAATTTGTATCAACCTTTCATTTTTGAGAATATCACTTTTCGAATATATCATCTTACGCCTATCAGTGTCAAGACTTGTATCTTTCATGCTTACTATTTAAATTCCTATCAGAATTTATGTTTGTAAAAAGAAACATTATTTCTTACTAAAACCGAAGTTTTAGTTTTAGGATCTTTTCTTTAACTTGTGTCAATCATCCATACCGGGATATTGACAGTCCGTAATTTAATCCTTTACAGTCCTAGTTTTTATGCGGGGATTCTTAACTGACTTCCTCGCTTTATTCCATTTAACCCGTAGGTTTTATCACTTAGCCTTATGGGCTATTTTTTTTTTATTAGACATTCACCTCTTTGGGGCGAAGTCCTTATAACTTCTTTCTAATCATGACCCGTGGGTCGTTTTAGTCCGTAGATCTCTCATCTGTTTATAACCTAAAGGTTATGTTGATCCCGTAGATCACTCTTTTTACTCGTGTCTTATTAAAATATATATTTGGTGTCAAAGCAATCTTTTTACGTTTGAAATTCATTTGTCTCAAGCTTATCGTTATCCGGCTTGCGCTTACTTACGCCTTCAAGCATTATACTTTATTCAACTCGTTCAATCTCAAAATAGTTGAATATGATTATCAGAATTTCTGTTTACGAAATTTTATGGTCTTTTAGTCATAACTCATAATCCGAGTCTTTTGACTTTAATTTCGTGTTCTCGTTTCTCGGCTTACGCATGTGTTTAATTCTTACCCATCAACCGGGTGTTTTACCAAAGTCGTTATTATTGCAATCCTCCCGGTATGCATTAAAATCTCGTTTCATTTTTATATTCCGACTTTGTCTTTAAGTTGGACGTTTTACAAAAACGACCCGTTAAGGGACTCATTTGCAAATTTCGGGTTCGAGCGTAAGTACACTCCCTCCCAATACTTGTCTAATCATGATTGCGTTTTCTGGGTTCGAGTGTAAGTACACTCCCTCCCAATACTTGTCTAACATGCTTGCGTTTTCTGGGTTCGAGTGTAAGTACACTCCCTCCCAATACTTGTTTAATCATGATTGCGTTTTCTGGGTTCGAGTGTAAGTACACTCCCTCCCAATACTTGTCTAACATGCTTGCGTTTTCTGGGTTCGAGTGTAAGTACACTCCCTCCCAATACTTGTTTAATCATGATTGCGTTTTCTGGGTTCGAGTGTAAGTACACTCCCTCCCAATACTTGTCTAACATGCTTGCGTTTTCTGGGTTCGAGTGTAAGTACACTCCCTCCCAATACTTGTTTAATCATGCTTCTTTGTCCCTTCACTCGGGCTCATTATCCTAATGTAATACGCTTCCGTCACTCGGTTGTGCGTTTACATTATTATCAGATATTTTGCTTGTCTGATTCATTTGGGTACTTTTTAATTAGTCCCATTCACCCCGCCATTACCACATCGGACATAACTGCGTTCATTATAAGAAGCTCATGCTATCATGTGTTCACTACTTACTTGGCCAGAGTAAGCGATCAACACGTGGTACGCGTGACCTTATTATAATTACCACATCACGTCCCATGTAAGCAACTCCTCAAATTATCTTCATGTTTATGGTTTCATTTGGTAAAACTTTATTTAATTGTTAGTTAACAATTATTAGTTTTAATCGTTTATCCTTGAACATGTACAATGTCCCTTTTTATAAACATTTATTCGCATTCATTGATGTGATCATTAATTTTCTCAATAGGATTTGTATTGAGAATACTTACTTGGATGATCACTCTCGTCCAAGTTTCTATATAAACAAGTCTTGTTATTCATTTGTTATTCATCATTGTGAATAACACATTTCCTATTAAATTTCTCTTGGAAATCAGGTTTTCCAAGTTCTGTCATATGTGTATGCAACCGTTATTACTTACGTGTTTGTTGCATATAACGACTCGTGCGATTAAATTTAAAAGTGTGCACCTGGTGATGCTTGCCCTAACGGGCTTCTCTTGTCATTAGTCTTGTTCGCGACTGTTACGCGATTTTGGTCCTTAATGATTATGCTCTTCCTGTCGTACCCCGGACCGTTCCATCATCATATCCATAATTCGTTTGACTCTCGTCGTCTTCAAACGCGAGTGTCCTTCATTTAAAACATTCATAAAAGTTAGTAAAGTCAACTTCAATAATCGCCCGTATTATAATACAAGGCATTTTCTACTATACACGTCAACGCGCGTATTTTCGTCAACCCTAACAATCATTTAAAATTTGGGTAGCGTATACCACCCGATAGCTCTATGTGTTGTTTACAACACTTTAGCATACTAACTAATAACGTACTTGTACTTACCGGATTTGCGATCAAGCTTCGAACCGAACACTATTCTTTGTCAAGAGCATAAGGTTTAAGTCCAAGCATGGTTCCTCCCAACCATACTCGAATCTCTTAAACCAAGGCTCTGATACCAACTTGTAACACCCGTTCTTGTAAATCAAGGTTTAACGTATGTTTAGGGAAAATAATCATGTAATTAATTATTACATATACATCGAAAATACGGGTTTATTAAAACTTTTACAAATCATAGGTTATTCTACAAAACGTGATCGAATTCGTTGATTAAAATCTACAACGATGCAATGTGCGGAAGCGTGTATCATTATCGTGTTCGGTTCGTCGTTGAGCTTGATCGTCTTCCGGCATCCCAGAAAGTACCTACATTTCATAAACATGAAATGCTTTAGTCATACGGTAATTAAAACGCATCTAAACGAGTCCGGAAAACAAAACTGATCAAAAATACATTTTTTATACAAGGTCCACCGTAAATTACGGTGGACACCGTAATTTACGGTGGTCCTTGTTTTGATTTGTTTCCACCGTAGATCAGGGGTGTTTCACCGTAAACCATTTCAGGTCCACCGTAAATTACGGTGGCACCGTAATTTACGGTGGCATCTGCATCCCACCTTTCCATTTTTGCCGTAATTTGACACGAAATCTTTCGTATCTTTCAAACCGTTTATCCGTTTGACCTACCGTTTCTTCCTACATGTTTGTAATTTGATTCTCCATCATATGGAGTTAAAACCCGACATTCGGCTTAACAAAATTTAAGACCTTTAAGTCTTCGGCTTATTACTCTTTTACCAAAATTTGACCCGTTTACGCATTTTATCAAACAAACGTATTTGTTTGATTCCTATATCACATACAACTCTTTAATTTAATATTACCTACCATTATAGGTTCTAATTATAGGTTTATTACACAATTTAAACCCATTTTCACTCGTATGCTTATTTTGACCCGTTAAGGATATTTTAAGCACTTTTAAACTCAATTTTCGCTTTTATTCCAATCTAGCGTTGTAACCTATATTTCTTATCTAGTACTCTTCCATCACAACTAAATGTGTGTTGGATTTTAAGTAGATATCTAGGTGTTCCGGATTTATTTCCCTTGAAATATCATTTTACGACAAAGACTCATATGGAGTCTTTTAGCCCAAGAATTACATCTTTCACTACCTATACTCGTTCTAAACTTTTGTTTAATCATAAGACTCCTTTCCAAACAACCTCTAAGGGTTGTTTGTTCAATTTAGCCTACAAGGGCGTTTTGGTCGATTTCGGTCCTTCTATTACAATGAAGGGCTATCACCAATTATTCGACCAAATTAGCACTTTTTCATACATCATAAATATGCGTACCTGGCTCGGATCAACAATTAGACCCAATTTTAATACCTTGCTTTATATTCGCTAATTAAGAACGATGCGAATATCCATTGGATGTCTATTCCTGTAAGCATATGACTTGACAAAAGAATCATTAGTCTATATAGTCAAAAGGTGTTGTCTACACCTTTTGACCCGTTTGGCCGAATTGACCATTTATCTTTGCGAGATGATATTTATTATCATCTCCTCTACATGACTCTTCCCGTTTAACACCATACGGTTATTTTAATTATAAACCATGTATTGCTTTAGACATAATATGACCAAATTATCGATTTACTTCTTTTTAACCATTATTATGGTTTCTATCATCTTTGATTTTTCTTGTTCCGTTCGACTACACGACGGAACATCATATTTCAATTGTTTAGATATCTCATTCATAATTTATATGATAAGAAAACATTTCCACAATTTAAGACTAGTGTAAGCTATACTTACCTTGCATCCGAATTATGCTTTTCCGCCATTCTTGCTTCGTTTGACCCGCTTCCTTTCCAAGCCTCCACCTAGCTTGTCAAGCGTCAAACTATCATCATAATTCGTAAGATGGTTATATTAGTCATCCTTAATTATGACTATTCCATCTTACATATTTTCTATCACAATTACCATTCGATCTTATTAATGGTCGGTTTGACTACTAAAAGTCAAACGCCCCTTAGCATATAAATGCACATTCAAGTTCTATCTATCAATTAGTAGCTAACATGATCTTATACACTTAGTTACATGAACATGGCTATCAAACTTCATCATAACATTCAAAACCCATTTCAATCATGAATGAACAAGTTCCCAAATCACTTAATTTGTTTGAGTGCCGTGTTTCTATTATCCAATATGATGATTTTAAACATAAACTTATCATCATCTTTACTATTACATAAAAACCCACTTCCTAGTTTACTTGTTAATCACATACAAGTGATATTACTTCAAGTTCTTCATGATTTCATCCTATCTAACAAAACCCACTTCTAGTTACTTATGAACTCTTAACAAAATCCCTAATTTGTTCAAGTAGTTCATTCATATGAGTTAATATGATGTTTATAAACACCATTAGAACATCAATTTCATCAATTCAACCAAAACCCACTTAGCTCATAATAGGGTAATTATCAAATCCCTAGTTTGGCAACAATTCATCAAGATTTCTACTAGGATTTGTTTCTAAACCAATATATAATCACAATAACACTCATAGATTCAACATTCATTGAAAAATCTCGATTATGATTGTTCATCATAATCTCAAAGTATCACCAAATCTGAAAATTCGACATACCTTGTGATC
This sequence comes from Helianthus tuberosus, assembly GCA_030545235.1. Taxonomy (NCBI): domain Eukaryota; kingdom Viridiplantae; phylum Streptophyta; class Magnoliopsida; order Asterales; family Asteraceae; genus Helianthus; species Helianthus tuberosus. The sequence goes on from JARYGA010059739.1 coordinate 70,044, forward strand.
CCCACGATTAGGTGATCATTTATATGCGTTCATGCATCGATTTGGGTCTTGAATTGAGCTTCAATTTGTTGATTTGTTGGAGTTAGGGTTCTTGGCTCCTGGGAGCCTTTTCTTGGTCGACCAGAACACGCACCACACACACTTGTGTGTGTGTGTTGTGTTATTTTATTTAGTTTAATTAAAACCATTTCCAGGTTATCCCATTTTGGTCCCTCAACTTTACACAAGTTATTTAAAGGATATCTTAACCATATTTGTTCTATAAATGTCAAGACATTATCTAACTAGGTTAATACTCCTAGTTACTTGGTGGGTTTCGGGAGTTATAATCCGTAATATTTTAAGTCCCGTTAACTCGGGCTCTTATAAACTTAATTCATCTAAACTTTGTTTCGCTTGTATCTAATATTAGGATTTCTTATTAAATCCCAAATATTTACCGGGTTATTTTTACTACTAGCGGCACTTTACCCGTCTTTTAGTATTAACGTGGGTTAATTACCAAACCCGTTTTCGGGGTGTTACAAGTCTACCCCCCTTAAAGAGGTTTCGTCCTCGAAACCTTGCTTATCTAGTTCATTGAGTTTCTAAACCCAATGCGTTTGACTTGAGTAATCTCTTAAGCATTACTCCTACTTTAACCAATTGTTATCATTACCAGAAAAATTATGGTAATGTCTTTTTGGTTACAGAACCTCTACGTATGTCATATGACATAATGCAACTTCGAAATAACGTAGTCTCGTTATTTCCACTAGTTCAGTTAACTTAGCGATATCCATCGCTTTCATATACCATCGAATTCCTTATGAATCCGTTAATTTGACCCGTTTAAGATCTTTAGTGAAATCTTTCACTTTTAGCAACAAATTCTTTTATTTTCAAATTTATCTATTCGGTTCAGCTATACCGAATCTACCGCTTACAAACAAACCAAATTTCTTGATTTGAATTGGTGACCTTAATCAGTCTCATTAACTAGTCTTATTAGTTCAATTACTCTTATCACTTGCTTGGTTATAATGTGATTTTACTTCACATTACATTTACTAACCGTGATCATGTCACATCATGTTTAATTTGTATCAACCTTTCATTTTTGAGAATATCACTTTTCGAATATATCATCTTACGCCTATCAGTGTCAAGACTTGTATCTTTCATGCTTACTATTTAAATTCCTATCAGAATTTATGTTTGTAAAAAGAAACATTATTTCTTACTAAAACCGAAGTTTTAGTTTTAGGATCTTTTCTTTAACTTGTGTCAATCATCCATACCGGGATATTGACAGTCCGTAATTTAATCCTTTACAGTCCTAGTTTTTATGCGGGGATTCTTAACTGACTTCCTCGCTTTATTCCATTTAACCCGTAGGTTTTATCACTTAGCCTTATGGGCTATTTTTTTTTTATTAGACATTCACCTCTTTGGGGCGAAGTCCTTATAACTTCTTTCTAATCATGACCCGTGGGTCGTTTTAGTCCGTAGATCTCTCATCTGTTTATAACCTAAAGGTTATGTTGATCCCGTAGATCACTCTTTTTACTCGTGTCTTATTAAAATATATATTTGGTGTCAAAGCAATCTTTTTACGTTTGAAATTCATTTGTCTCAAGCTTATCGTTATCCGGCTTGCGCTTACTTACGCCTTCAAGCATTATACTTTATTCAACTCGTTCAATCTCAAAATAGTTGAATATGATTATCAGAATTTCTGTTTACGAAATTTTATGGTCTTTTAGTCATAACTCATAATCCGAGTCTTTTGACTTTAATTTCGTGTTCTCGTTTCTCGGCTTACGCATGTGTTTAATTCTTACCCATCAACCGGGTGTTTTACCAAAGTCGTTATTATTGCAATCCTCCCGGTATGCATTAAAATCTCGTTTCATTTTTATATTCCGACTTTGTCTTTAAGTTGGACGTTTTACAAAAACGACCCGTTAAGGGACTCATTTGCAAATTTCGGGTTCGAGCGTAAGTACACTCCCTCCCAATACTTGTCTAATCATGATTGCGTTTTCTGGGTTCGAGTGTAAGTACACTCCCTCCCAATACTTGTCTAACATGCTTGCGTTTTCTGGGTTCGAGTGTAAGTACACTCCCTCCCAATACTTGTTTAATCATGATTGCGTTTTCTGGGTTCGAGTGTAAGTACCACACACACTTAGGTGATCATTTATATGCGTTCATGCATCGATTTGGGTCTTGAATTGAGCTTCAATTTGTTGATTTGTTGGAGTTAGGGTTCTTGGCTCCTGGGAGCCTTTTCTTGGTCGACCAGAACACGCACCACACACACTTGTGTGTGTGTGTTGTGTTATTTTATTTAGTTTAATTAAAACCATTTCCAGGTTATCCCATTTTGGTCCCTCAACTTTACACAAGTTATTTAAAGGATATCTTAACCATATTTGTTCTATAAATGTCAAGACATTATCTAACTAGGTTAATACTCCTAGTTACTTGGTGGGTTTCGGGAGTTATAATCCGTAATATTTTAAGTCCCGTTAACTCGGGCTCTTATAAACTTAATTCATCTAAACTTTGTTTCGCTTGTATCTAATATTAGGATTTCTTATTAAATCCCAAATATTTACCGGGTTATTTTTACTACTAGCGGCACTTTACCCGTCTTTTAGTATTAACGTGGGTTAATTACCAAACCCGTTTTCGGGGTGTTACACATTTCAAACGAAATCAAGTAGTTAATTCCGCTTGAAATTACTTGTTAATTTCGTTTGAGGCAATTCCGTGCGGAATTAGATTCCGTTTGAGCCAGTTTCAAGCGGAATTAGCATGCCTATATATACCTGAAGTGCCTAGTCATTTGTAACGATTCTGATTCCGGTAGCGAAGCTCTGCCGAAGTGTCTACAACTTTGTAATTGATCTAATATCAATCAAAAGACAGTTTAAAGTGATATTCTTGCTGAATTGAACTCGATACATCTGTTTCCACCTTTTGTATTGAGAAAAACTCTTCTGAACGACTCGTTCGGGTCTGAAAACGATCCTACAAGTGTTGAATCAGGATGCAACCCGATCGGATCGGACTGCTGTCCGATCGGAGATCGGATGGCAATCCGATCGGACAGCAGTCCGATCGGACGGTAACCCGTCCCAACGGTCTGATCGTTTTGTTACTTGAAATAAAATAAATAAATAGATTATCTACAAGTCAAAGAAGTCAAAACAGTCAATCTTGACTTTGACTTTCAAAACACGGGGTGTTACATACAAGATGTCGGGTTCTGATAAGTTGTATTCGGATATTGAATTTCCACTCGAGAACGTGAATGTTGACAAGCTGAAACAAGTGCTCAAATTGGTTGAAATTGATGTTTCTGAAATTGAGGGTTTGAAGAGTTCCAAATGATTTTTGAACTTTGAAAAGGATAAATCTTACTATAAGAAAACTGTTGTACCACCATGTTTTAACAATAACAACCAAAACAGATGGTCGGGTGGTATCAGGGTGGTAAGAATAATCAAAGAAGGAACTTTCAAAACAAAAGGTTTGTCGAAAAGAAAGTATTTGTAAAAAGCTCAAGTTCACTATCCGAGCAAGAATCAGAAATCTTTTCGAAAACAAATGAAGAATTTTTTGAGAAAAAGGCCTCACAGCCTCAGACTGAAGGCAAAAGTCGGGAAGTTGACACCCGTACATGCTTCAAATGCAATGAAGTTGGACACATTGCACGAAAGTGCACCAACTCGAAACCTAAGTCTGTGGTCGTCGAGAATCCAAGAAAGAAGAAGGATGTCAAAGGAAAAGCTCCAATGTTTGTTGAGAAGAAGAATTTGAAAAATGAAAACATCAAAGTCAAAACTGAAACCGTAAAACAGCCAGTAAAGAAAACTAATAAATTTTACAAACGGGTTGCTTCTTCACAGCAAACTTGGAAGCCAGAATATGAGGCTAAGACATCGAATGTTCCAAAACCAAAGGTTTCTGTTACTGAAAAATAATCATCTTCAACCAAACCGGTTAAGATGAATGTACCTTTGGATTATTACCAGAAGTTGGAAAAACAAACTTCGACCCCACCAGGGAAGAAGTATGTTCCGAAGAAAGACCAACCATCTGGTCAACCTTCGAAAAATGATTTCTTTTTATATAAAGAGGTTGGGGTTGGGTCTGAAGAGAGTTTGAAAATGAATGACAAAAATTTTCCACATTTGTACACCACAACCACTCACCTTAACGTCAAGCTACCCGAGGCGAAGGAGGCTTGGGTTGCTTCAAAATCTAACTAAATGTTTGTAAAATGTGCAGGAGCTCCCGAGGTCTATTTCAAGGTGGATCATGGAAAGTGGAGCATCCCGACACATGACGGGGAGAAAGACCCTGTTATACGATGTTAGAGGGTTCAACGATGGATATGTCGGTTTTCCTGGTAATCAAGGAGGACGTATTATTAGTGAAGGAAAATTATCAAATGGTGTTATCACATTTGAAAGAGTCAATTACATAGCAGAGCTGGAGAATAATCTTCTTAGCATTTCTCAAATTTGGGACCGAATGTACTCGACACATTTCACTGATAAGGAATGTCTGATCTTGAAGCCGGGGTTTGTCATCCCCGAGGAGTGGATCATCATGAGAGCACCACGAGTTAATAATCTATACGTGTTGGATATGAGCGTTGCTATGACTACCACTGGTCAAACTCACTGCTTCATGTCAAGAGCCACTGAAAAGGAGTCTGTTTTGTGGCACCGGAAGATGGGCCACATTCACCTACACAAGATGAACTACCTGGTGCATAATGATTTAGTAAAAGGAGTTCACTTGAAGAGTTTTCATCTTGAGGGGGAGTGTATCAGTTGCATAAAGGGAAAACAACGGAAGAAATCTCATCTTGGCAAAAAGATGAACTCTGTCTCGAAGCCACTGGAGAGACTTCACATGGATCTTTTTGGTCCTGTGAATGTCAAAAGTATTACGGGTGATCTTTATTGCCTCGTAGTCACTGATGACTATTCGAGATTCTTGTGGGTGACGTTCCTGAAGTCAAAAGACGAGACATTTGAAAGTTTGCTGAGGTTATTCAGGAAGATTGAGAATTTGTACCGAACTCGAATTCGAAGACTAAGAAGCGACAACGGTACGGAATTCAAGAACAACAGAATGGAGGAGTTCTGTGACCGACGAGGTATATTGCAAGAGTTCAGCGCACCATATACTCCGCAACAAAATGGAGTCACAGAAAGAAAGAACAGAACGCTGATTGAAACGGCAAGAACGATGCTAGCTGATTCCAAGTTACCGATTAATTTCTGGGCAGAAGCAGTATCAGCCGCTTGCTATACACTCAACAGGGTACTTACTGTGAAGAAGCACAACAAAACATGTTGCGAGTTGATCAACAATCGCAAGCCTAATCTCGAGTATTTATAGCCGTTCGGGTCTCCCTGCACAGTTCTAGATCCCGATGGCAAATTTGGTTCAAAGATTATTGAATGTATTTTTGTGGGATATGCAAGTCCACTCAAACGCGTCTTTGTTCCAAGTCTAAAGAAGATCATCGAAGCACAACATGTTGAATGTCAAGGCTACACAATGCCCCCATAGAAGCCCGCAGACTCATGGCGATTCAACTACGATACCCTATGGGATTGATTCGAGTTAGAAGAAGAGCCAGAGTTCTTTGATGATTTGGATTTTTTACGAGAATATGAAGCATCTCAGGGAAGATTTCCAGCAAGTTCTTCTAACCGTCAACAAAAAACTTCCAATAATGATAAAGCTGGTCCCAGTCATGCTGGAGAGAATGATGAAGCTCAGCAAACTCCGACTACTTCGGAACGCGAGTCTGCTCCTGAAAATCAGACGGCTGTCAACAATGATAACTCAGAATCTGATGATATTCCTACTTTTGACCGTGGTGATTCAGAGTCTGAGGGGGAGCAAATCCAATCTTCAGATCATTCAATTCTTGACAATGAACAAGTTGCGGAGCAGAACGTTACTAATTTGGAAGGCGAGGTGGATGTTCCAGGCGAAGTTATGCCAAGGACTCTTTCATACCATCCAGAGGAGTTGATAATAGGAGAGCTACAGTCAGGCGTTCGCACCAGAAGCCAAATTGACCATGGCCTTACTTGCTTTTATTCTAAAATTGCTCCTTTACAAACTGGATTTTCACCCAGTTGTTTCATTTCGCAGATAGAGCCGAGAACCTACAAGGAAGAGCTAACTGAAGATTCATGGGTCAACGCAATGCAGGAGGAGCTGAGTCAGTTTGAAAAGCTTGGTGTATGGAAGCTTGTGGATCTGCCTGACGAACACCAAAAGATAAATACAAAATGGGTGTTCAAGTGCAAAAGGGACGACCGAGGAGTTATTGTCCGAAACAAAGCTCAACTCGTGGTCCAGTTAGATGTCAAATCAGCATTTTTATATGGAAAGGTGAAAGAGGAAGTATATGTCGGTCAGCCACCGGGCTTTTCTGACCCAATCCACTAAGATAAGGTCTACCTGCTAGACAAAGCGTTGTATGTTTTGCATCAGGCCCCGAGAGCCTGGTACGAGACGCTCTCTCAACACTTGCTTGCCAACAACTTTATTCGAGGAAAAGTGGACGCTACCCTCTTCACAAAAGAAGTCGATGGACACTTACTGATCGTACAGATTTATGTTGATGATATAATCTTTGGGTCAATAAATGAAGAACTCTGCAAAGATTTTGAAAAAGTGATGAAGCATAAGTTCGAGATGTCGTCAATGGGTGAGATAAACTTCTTCTTAGGGCTGCAAGTCGACCAAATGCCTGAAGGAACCTTCATTCATCAAACGAAGTATCTTTACGATGTTCTAGAGAAATTCGGGATGTCTGAGACATCTCCAATATCCACCCCATTAGCAACCAATCATGGTATCAACCCTGATCTCACCGGAGAGAAGGTGGACGAGACTCTATACTGCTCAATGATCGGTTCGCTGATGTACTTAACAGCATCCAGACCCGATATCATGTACCCAACATGCCTCGCGGCCCGATTTCAGTCAAGTCCTAGAGCTTCACATATGGCTATAGTCAAGAGGATACGACGCTACCTGAAAGGAACTCCAACACTGGGGTTGTGGTATCCAAAAGATGGTGACTTCACGCTCGAAGGATACTCTGATTCTGACTTCGGTTGCTGCAAAGTCAATGCAAAATCAACAACTGCAGGTTGCCAATTTTTCGGACCCCGATTGGTCACGTGGCAATGTAAGAAGCAAACCTCTGTTGCTTTATCAACATGTGAAGCAGAGTACGTATATGCCAGCAGCTGCTGCTCTCAGATCCTGTGGATTCAGCAACAGATGGGCGACTACGGTTTGCAATTTCTTACTTCACCTATTTTTGTTGATAATGAGGCAGCAATAAACAAAACGAAAAATCCGGTACATCACGCTAAAACCAAACATATAGAAATTCGTCATCACTTCATACGCGATTGTTATGAAAAGAAGTTGATACGAATTAACAAAATCCACACCGACGAACAAAAGGCAGACTTACATACCAAAGCTTTTGATAAAGCCCGTTTTCAATATCTTTTAAAACTAAATGGTATGAAATTGTTGTCGGATGCGGAGGAGTTACTTGGCGTTGATGAGAGTACCACTGCAGATGATGTTGAGAAGCCAAATGCACTGGTTTGTCGTATTTTTAGTTGTTTTGGTATTTAGGGGGAGATAGATATATTTTCAGAAAATATAAAAACAATAAAAAATGTAAAAATCCAAAAACATGAGATATTTTCAAAATACAAAAACAATAGAAAAACCAAAAAGAGTTTGTGTAAAAAGAGGAAATGATAGTACTTCAGCTAGATAGTTACGGTATACTAAAGATATGTAATGTTTAAAGTTGTTAAGCAGTCTCGCTGAGGATATGCCGGTAGGTTTTTACACATTTAGTAGACTAATTCGGGATATAAACCTAAAATCATTTCTTGCTTATTATGTGGGGAACATCTCTTGGATATATAGGTAACCCCTGAAATCTTGTTTGAAAGATTTTCTATTTCTGACATACTAGGTCTATGTGCGTGATGATATCTGGGGTATTATACCTGGACTTCTGATTTTGCAGAAGCAATAGCCTAGTCCTCGTATAATACTCTGCACTGCTTTAATCTTAAAGCCTACCCTCAACATAAAAAATGATGAAACATTGCAAAATGCTAATCATGTGCTGTTGAAGAAAAGATCCCCAAGAGGGACACACCGAAAGTCGAGCCATCATTTCTTTGTCCGAACGGAAGTTCTAACCTGAGCTCTCATGGCCTCGCACTACCCGTTACAGATATCATTATTGTACATTCACCTGTAAGATTGAATATAGAGATCTGGATATGAGAGTATATTCTGAGGTAGGACACACGTATAAGTTAAGTTCTTAAAACACTAATTCGTATCCTGAATAAGTTGAAATTTGTGTGAAAATTTAAAATGATCAGTATATCGGCAATCTAAGTAAATTGTTTAAAACTTAGTGTGTAATAAAGCTCAACGGTACTTGTAACTTGTCAAGCAGCTGATATGATCCTCTGACACACTCTCCAAAAATTTGTTTGTAAATAGTTATGTTTACTGCATTTCTTTTCATAGTTAGTCTAAAACTATAACAGCCGTTCTTAATAATTGAGGTTTTACTTATCATTTACGAAAAACAATCATGTAATTAAGATTACATATGCATTGGAAAATTTCGGGTTTATTAAAACTTTTTACAATTTAAAAGTATACAACATATCATGTGTACGTTCGTCATTTAACATAACAACGATACATAGTGCAGAAGCTTATTTCGGGATCGTGTTCGGTTCTTGCTCGTCGCTTGATCTTCATCCGTGCACTCATGGCATTCACCTATGATCAAAACCAACTTAAAAGTTAGTTTTGATAGTCAAATATTAAGTTCAAACAAGTACAGGGGCTAAAAATGACAAAAAAAATAACAATTTTCGGAGTTTGGGGGCTAGGGGTGACGCCAAGGGCCTAGGCGTCACGCCTAGCCCCTGTTTTCACAGCCTCTTGCTTCAGTTGATGTTGTACATACTCAGCACGATCTGATTTCACGGAAACGGCCATAACTTCTTCGTTATTGATCCGTTTTACCCGATTCTTTTTCCTACGCGTTCGTAATTTAATCCTCCATCTTATGGAGTTAAAATCCTACATCCAACATAAGAAATTTTGAGACTTCTAAGCCTTTGACTCGTTACCTTTTTACCGAATTTTAACCCGTTTATGCATTTTATCAAACAAACGTATTTGTTTGATTCCTATATTACATACACTTCTACAAATTAATGTTACCTACCATATTAGGTTCTAATCATAGGTTTATTACACAATTTAAACCCGTTTTCGCTTGTATGCTTATTTTGACCCGTTAAGGGTATTTAAGCAATTTAAAGCTTGAAATCACCTTCATTCCAATCTAGCATTGTAACCCTATATTTCTTATCTAGTAATCTTCCACCACAACTAAATGTGTGTTGGATTTAATGCGGATATCTATGTGTTCCGAGTTTTACCCCTCGGATTATCATTTTACGGCAAAGACTCAAATAAAGTCTTTCGACCCAAGAATTTCATCTTTCACTACCTACACTCGCTCTAAGCATTTGTTTAATCATAAGACTCGTTTCCGAACCACCTTTAAGGGTCGTTCGTTCAAATTAGCTTACAAGGGCAATTTGGTCAATTTTCATCCTTCTTTTACTACAAGGACCTTCAAATACTTGTTTGACTCAAAATCTGACCTTTTAACTATAATTCTTATTTGTAAACCATTATGTTTCTAAAACACTATGTTTATGACTCAAATTATTCGGTTTACCTAAAAGATAACCGAATATTCATTTTGACCTTGTCTAACACTTATAGAATCTCAAGTTCTAAACAATGAGCTGAATCATTATACGTACCTGAATAGGATCATTATATTGACCATTTTTTTATACCTTGCTTTAATACTCGCTACTTAATAGCGATACAAGATATCCTTCCGTATTTACTCCTGTGAACACACAACTCGACAATATTCATTAGTCGATATTTTCAAATGGTGATATTTTCACCATTCGACCCGTTTGGTCTAAGTGACCGTTTATTTTTGCGAGATGTTATTTAGTACCATCTCGTCTACAAGACTCGCTTCGGTTTATACCGAATGGTCTTTTTACTTATAAATCATTTCTTAACACTTCTTGGCCTACTATGGCTTACGTCATAATTGTCTTTTTCGTAATTAACACGACGAAAAGGATATTCTAAAATATACGTCTAGTGTAAGATATACTTACTTTGCATCCGAATTACGCTTTTCCTTCATACTTGCTCCGTTTGACACGCTTCCTTTCTAAGCCTCCACCTAGCTTGCCAAGCGTCAAACTATCATCATAATTCGTAAGACGGTTAGATTAGTCATCATAAATTATGACTATTCCATCTTACGGGTTTTGCATCAAAATTCACCATTTGGTTTCATTTTGGTCAGTTTGACTTTTAAAGGTCAAACTGCCTATTAACATAAGTGATTGTATTATAAACCTCGACAATTCATTTAAGCACTTTGTCAAGTATCCGATAGGCATTATTCTTACGCCACCGTTTTAACTACTTTCCAAGTCTAAATTCATGCTATTATTAACACCAATTTGACTTAGCTTTCTATTATCGAAGCTAATTATTCATTTGTTATGCAAGAACTAAAGGTTTCCATCTACATGTAAAACCCATTTCATCATAGCATTAGACATTCATCCGAACATCAATATAATCAAGTTCTACATATTAATTAGTAGGCATCATGATTCCAAACACCTATTTATATGAACCAAAATCACTAGTTTCATCATAATTTATTAAACCCCTTTTCATGAAAGTATGATCATGTACCCAATTTCATGGTTTAATCAAACACCTTCCATTCATTATCATGCATGATGATTCTAAACATAGTCTTATCATCAATTTCATCATAACAATAAAACCCACTTAGCTAGGTGTGGTGATTCAACCAAACACCTAAATCATAGCAATTTATTCTAAATCTTCACTTAGGGTTTGTTCCTAAGCAATCCTACATCCCAAATTCAGCCATAACTTCTATGATTCATACATAGATCGTATCATGCAAGATTAACTAATTTTCACAACTTCATGAATGTTAGAAATTCGACATACCTTACGATCCCCTTGACTTGGTAATCGTTTATTCATGTTTGGTTGTGAATTTGAGCTTCAATTTGACCTTCAATTTGTTGATTTTGTTAAACTAGGGTTTTGGAACCCCTGCTCTTGCTTCTGGTCGATCGAACTCACACACACATGTGTGTGTGTGTTTTGATTTTTATTATTGTTTTAATTAAAACATTTCCTTGTTTGCCCACTTTTAGTCCCTCATATTTAGAAGTTTTATAAAGAGGGTTAAAATCTTGATTTCTATTCATTCACTTGATCACACATAATTAACTAGGTTAATTATTCCTAGTTAACTTAGTAGGTTCCGGGGTTATAACCCGTTTCATTCTAAGTCCCATAAACTCGGGCCTCTCATAACTTTATTTCCCCATAAACATTCCTTCACCCCTTTTTATTTAACATTAGATCTAATTGTTTAGAAATCTTAATATTCACCGGGTAAATTTTACCACTAACGGTACTTTACCCGTCTTTTAGTATTAACGTGGTTTGATTACCAAACCCGTTTTCGGGGTGTTACAAGTCTACCCCCCTTAAAGAGGTTTCGTCCTCGAAACCTTTTCTTACTTAATTCATGGAGTTTAAACTCAATGTATTTGAACCGAGAAATATTTTAAACATTACTTATACTTTTATCCAATTGTTAGTTTTACCAGAAAAGTATGGTAACATTTTTTTTTTTTGGTTGTTATTTGTCTATGTATCTCATACGACATAGTGCAACTCGAAATAACGTTATCTCGTTATTTCCACTAGTTTAGTTACTTAGTGATATTCATCACTTTCATATACTATCGAATTCTTTATGGATCCGTTACTTTGACCCGTTTAAAGGTCTTTAGTGAAATCTTTCACTTTTAGCAACAAATTCTTTTGTTTTCAAATTTATTTATTCGGTTCAGTTATACCGAATCCACCGTTTTCGAGCAAACCAACTTACTTAAATGACCTTAACCGGTCTCACTAACTAGACTTATTAGTCCAGTTGCTTTTTACCGCTCGCCTGGTGATAATGTGATTCCACTTCACATTGCATTTCTTGACCGTGATCGTGTCACGTCATGTTTAATTTATATCAACCTTTCATTTTCGAAAATACCACTTTTTCGAATATATCGTCTTGCACCTATCGATGTTAAGACCCATACTCTTTGATATTTGTTATTTCCAAATTCGTCTTATAGTGTTCATATTTGTTAAAACGTTGTTTCTTACTAAAACTGAATTTTAGTTTAACGTTTTTCCTTTTAACTATGTCAATTACTCATATTAAGGAAATTGACAACCCACAATTTATTCTTTTCCGTTCTCATTTTACCCGGGGAATTACAACTAGTTCCCTTGCTTTACACTATTGACCCGTAGATTCTTTCACTTAGCCCCATAGGCTATTTCTTTAAATTTTTCACCTTTTTAAGGTGAGATATTAACCACTCGTTTCCTTCTCTTTATGACCCGAGGTTCTTTTTGTCCCGTAGACCTTAACATTGTGTTTAATCCCGTAGGTTATGATGATCCCGTAGATCATCTTTTATTCTTGTCTATATTCAAATGTATATATACATATATAGCTTCAAGGCATCTCTTATTATGTTTGGGATCGTTTATTTTCGCTCTTGAACTTCAATTGACCTTGACCGTAGTCTAAGGCTTCATTTGTTTACTTCCGGACTAACCCTCCGACTTTATGACTTCTGACGTTATTTACGCGTCAGTTTGTTCTTATGCTTACTGTTATTTGATTTGCATATATTCTTATTTGGTTATATCCCATTACCGGGCTCATTATTCTCTTGCATTTAATGCTACCTTTATCTGGCTAGCGCTCATTTGTGCCATTCGGCGTTATATTGTATTCAACCTGTTTGACCTATTAATGTGAAATCCATCACTTATAAACAATCAACTTTATTCTTTATTCAACCCATTCGACTTCGAATAGTTGAACATATTTACTCACAATTTCTATATACGAGATTTTATAGTCATAACTCGTAATCCAAGTCCTTTGATTTTTTTTTCAACCCGCGTCCACGTCTCTTGGTTTACGCATGTGTTTAATTCTTACCCATCAACCGGGTGTTTTACCGAAGTCGTTATTATTGCAACCCTCCCGGTATGCATTAAGACCTTGCTTCATTTTTATATTCCGACTTTGTCCTTAAGTTTGACGTTTTACAAAAACGACCCGTTAAGGGACATATTTGCATTTTCCGGGTTCGAGTGTAAGTACACCCCCTCCCAATGCATATCTAAATCATTTTACATGTTTACATTCTACGGGTTCGAGTGTAAGTACACTCCCTCCCAATACTTGTCTAAATCATTTTACATGTTTGCGTTTTCTGGGTTCGAGTGTAAGTACACTCCCTCCCAATACTTGTCTAAATCATTTTACATGCTTGCGTTTTCTGGGTTCGAGTGTAAGTACACTCCTTCCCAATACTTGTCTAAATCATTTTACATGCTTCTTTGTCCCTTCACTCGGGCTCATTATCCTAATGTAATACGCTTCCGTCACTTGGTTGTGCGTTTACATTATTATCAAATATTTTGCTTATCTGATTCATTTGGGTACTTTTTTAATTAGTCCCATTCACCCCGCCCTTACTACATCGGATGTAAACGTGTCCGCCATAAGAAGTTCATGGTATCATATGCCACTACTTACTTGGCCAGAGTAAGCGATTAACATATGACACACATGACCTTTTTATAGTTTTCACATCACGCCCTATGTAAGTAACGCCTCTATTTGTTTCTCTTGGAAACAATATCCCGAATACATTTTCTATTCGGGTTTTTCCAAGTTTTTAATCTACATATGCAACTTTCAATTTCTACTTATTTGTTGCATATTGCTATTTGTGCGATTATTTAAAATGTGCACCTGGTAATGTTTGCCCCGACGGGCGTTCCTTGCCATTAACCTTGTTCGCGGTCGTTACGCGATTTAGTCCTCGGTGAGCATGCTCCTCTTGTCATACTTCGAACCGTTCCATCATCATATCCATAATTCGTTTGACTCTCGTCGTCTCCAAACACGAGTGTCCTTCAGTTAAAACATTCACAAAAGTTAGTAACGTCAACTTCAATAATCGCTCGTATTATAATACAAGGCTTTTTCTACTATACGCGTCAACGCGCGTATTTTCGTCAACTATTTCAATCACTTTAATTGGGGTAACGTGTATCACACGATAGCCCTATGTGTTGTTTACAACACTTTAGCATGCTAAACTATTAACATACATGTACTTACCGGATTTGCGATCAAGCCTCGAACCGAACACCAATCTTTGTTAAGAGCATAAGGTTTAAGTCCAAGCATAGTTTTCCCACCATACTTGAATCTCTTAAACCAAGGCTCTGATACCAACTTGTAACACCCGTTCTTAATAATTGAGGTTTTACTTATCATTTACGAAAAACAATCATGTAATTAAGATTACATATGCATTGGAAAATTTCGGGTTTATTAAAACTTTTTACAATTTAAAAGTATACAACATATCATGTGTACGTTCGTCATTTAACATAATAACGATACATAGTGCGGAAGCTTATTTCGTGATCGTGTTCGATTCTTGCTCGTCGCTTGATCTTCATCCGTGCACTCATGGCATTCACCTATGATCAAAACCAACTTAAAAGTTAGTTTTGATAGTCAAATATTAAGTTCAAACAAGTACAGGGGCTAAAAATGACAAAAAATAACAATTTTCGGAGTTTGGGGGCTAGGTGTGACGCAAAGGGCCTAGGCGTCACGCCTAGCCCCTGTTTTCACAGCCTCTTGCTTCAGTTGATGCTGTACATACTCAGCACGATCTGATTTCACAGAAACGGCCATAACTTCTTCGTTATTGATCCGTTTTACCCGATTCTTTTTCCTACGCGTCCGTAATTTAATCCTCTATCTTATGGAGTTAAAATCCTACATCCAACATAAGAAATTTTGAGACTTCTAAGCCTTTGACTCGTTACCTTTTTACCGAATTTTAACCCGTTTATGCATTTTATCAAACAAACGTATTTGTTTGATTCCTATATTACATACACTTCTACAAATTAATGTTACCTACCATATTAGGTTCTAATCATAGGTTTATTACACAATTTAAACCCGTTTTCGCTTGTATGCTTATTTTGACCCGTTAAGGGTATTTAAGCAATTTAAAGCTTGAAATCACCTTCATTCCAATCTAGCATTGTAACCCTATATTTCTTATCTAGTAATCTTCCACCACAACTAAATGTGTGTTGGATTTAATGCGGATATCTATGTGTTCCGAGTTTTACCCCTCGGATTATCATTTTACGGCAAAGACTCAAATAAAGTCTTTCGACCCAAGAATTTCATCTTTCACTACCTACACTCGCTCTAAGCATTTGTTTAATCATAAGACTCGTTTCCGAACCACCTTTAAGGGTCGTTCGTTCAAATTAGCTTACAAGGGCAATTTGGTCAATTTTCATCCTTCTTTTACTACAAGGACCTTCAAATACTTGTTTGACTCAAAATCTGACCTTTTAACTATAATTCTTGTTTGTAAACCATTATGTTTCTAAAACACTATGTTTATGACTCAAATTATTCGGTTTACCTAAAAGATAACCGAATATTCATTTTGACCTTGTCTAACACTTATAGAATCTCAAGTTCTAAACAATGAGCTGAATCATTATACGTACCTGACTCGGATCATTATATTGACCATTTTTTTTATACCTTGCTTTCATACTCGCTACTTAATAGCGATACAAGATATCCTTCCGTATTTACTCCTGTGAACACACAACTCGACAATATTCATTAGTCGATATTTTCAAATGGTGATATTTTCACCATTCGACCTGTTTGGTCTAAGTGACCGTTTATTTTTGCGAGATGTTATTTAGTACCATCTCGTCTACAAGACTCGCTTCGGTTTATACCGAATGGTCTTTTTACTTATAAATCATTTCTAAACACTTCTTGGCCTACTATGGCTTACGTCATAATTGTCTTTTTCGTAATTAACACGACGAAAAGGATATTCTAAAATATATGTCTAGTGTAAGATATACTTACTTTGCATCCGAATTACGCTTTTCCTTCATACTTGCTCCGTTTGACACGCTTCCTTTCCAAGCCTCCACCTAGCTTGTCAAGCGTCAAACTATCATCATAATTCGTAAGACAGTTAGATTAGTCATCATAAATTATGACTATTCCATCTTACGGGTTTTGCATCAAAATTCACCATTTGGTTTCATTTTGGTCAGTTTGACTTTTAAAGGTCAAACTGCCTATTAACATAAGTGATTATATTATAAACCTCGACAATTCATTTAAGCACTTTGTCAAGTATCCGATAGGCATTATTCTTACGCCACCGTTTTAACTACTTTCCAAGTCTAAATTCATGCTATTATTAACACCAATTTGACTTAGCTTTCTATTATCGAAGCTAATTATTCATTTGTTATGCAAGAACTAAAGGTTTCCATCTACATGTAAAACCCATTTCATCATAGCATTAGACATTCATCCGAACATCAATATAATCAAGTTCTACATATTAATTAGTAGGCATCATGATTCCAAACACCTATTTATATGAACCAAAATCACTAGTTTCATCATAATTTATTAAACCCCTTTTCATGAAAGTATGATCATGTACCCAATTCCATGGTTTAATCAAACACCTTCCATTCATTATCATGCATGATGATTCTAAACATAGTCTTATCATCAATTTCATCATAACAATAAAACCCACTTAGCTAGGTGTGGTGATTCAACCAAACACCTAAATCATAGCAATTTATTCTAAATCTTCACTTAGGGTTTGTTCCTAAGCAATCCTACATCCCAAATTCAGCCATAACTTCTATGATTCATACATAGATCGTATCATGCAAGATTAACTAATTTTCACAACTTCATGAATGTTAGAAATTCGACATACCTTACGATCCCCTTGACTTGGTAATCGTTTATTCATGTTTGGTTGTGAATTTGAGCTTCAATTTGACCTTCAATTTGTTGATTTTGTTAAACTAGGGTTTTGGAACCCCTGCTCTTGCTTCTGGTCGATCGAACTCACACACACATGTGTGTGTGTGTTTTGATTTTTATTATTGTTTTAATTAAAACATTTCCTTGTTTGCCCACTTTTAGTCCCTCATATTTAGAAGTTTTATAAAGAGGGTTAAAATCTTGATTTCTATTCATTCACTTGATCACACATAATTAACTAGGTTAATTATTCCTAGTTAACTTAGTAGGTTCCGGGGTTATAACCCGTTTCATTCTAAGTCCCATAAACTCGGGCCTCTCATAACTTTATTTCCCCATAAACATTCCTTCACCCTTTTTATTTAACATTAGATCTAATTGTTTAGAAATCTTAATATTCACCGGGTAAATTTTACCACTAACGGTACTTTACCCGTCTTTTAGTATTAACGTGGTTTGATTACCAAACCCGTTTTCGAGGTGTTACAAAAACCCAAAAAGATTTCATAGTGTTTCAGTATTAAACTTTCTTAAAATCCCAAAAAGATTTTACATTTCTGCTTTAGTTTCTCGACAAACCAAGGTAGAAAGCTGATCTTCAGACTCGCAGTCATGAAGCAAAGCAGGAAGTTTCTGGACTGGAAGATAGGGTTGGGAGCTAATCTTGAAAGGTTTGATATTTCAAAGTCAAAAGCAAGGTCATTAAGTTGACTCTTGTACAATTTTCATGAAAAATGTGTTTGAAAAGTTGAACAAAAATGTCAGTTTGTTTCGTTTCGGGTCAACCAAGGTCATTAACTTGGACTTGGTAGGCAAAGTAAGTGCCTAGGGTCATTAACTTGGACCTAGATACTTAAGTGGATTTCTAAAACTGGCCAAATCTGATAAAACGAGAAAAGTCAAAAGGTCAAAACGTCAAAGTCAAGAGAGGTGTTTGGTTCGGATGACAATCCGATCGGATGGCGATCCGATCGGATGGCCATCCGACACCTGTACATTGTCTATAAATAGTGGTCAAATTCTTCAGTCAAACCTTTACTCGAACAAGCGACCACTCGACACTCTCTCAAACACTCTCACTTTCTTGTTCTTGTTTCTTCATTCTTGCCTTCCACACTACATTGGATTGTTGGCACGCTCAACCTTCACAATGGGAAAGGTAAGTTTGCTAATCTTAACTGTTAAAATTGATGTTTTGTTGAAGTTTTTGAGGTATCGGCGACTGTTTGGACCAAGATTCTTAGATCTAGGCTCATTTGATGATGATTGATAGATTTTGAACATAGGGTTTTGTTCACGGGCCTTAGATCTATAGGTTTACCGTCTCAATTTGTGCTAAAACTTGTTAAAATTTGATAATTTGAAGATTAAGGGTGTCGGCTATCGGTATAGTTTTTGTCAAATTAAACTCTAATGGCTGAGAATTAGAAAGAGATGAACATAGGGTTTTGATCACCGCAAAAATCTTTACGTAGATCTGTGTTCAATTTTGTGATTAGCTTAGAAAATTTTTGAAGTTCATAGTTATCTTCATGTCAGTTGAATCGAGTGGCAACTCGATCGGATGGAAATCTGATCGGATGGCCATCCGATCCAATGCATTATGTGTTTAAAATTTTTCCTAAGTGTTGCCTTGAAATCTGTGCTTTAACTGTTAAGTTGATTGGTATGGCATCTTGGAATCTGTGCCTTACATGTTTATCAGTTGTTTTTGACAAAGATGGCATCTCGATCGGATGGCAATCCGATCGGATGGCAATCCGATCGGATGGCCATCCGATTCAAAACACATAATCATATGAACTGTTCATCACATGTTAATGATCGAGTGGCAATCCGATCGGGTGACAATCCGATCGGATGGCCATCCATCTGATTCATATCACTTACCAAGAAGAGTTGACTTGTCAATGGAACTTATCTGTTATTCACATGGATCGAGTGACAATCCGATCGGATGGCCATCCGATCCATATGCACATGTCTTGATAGATTGTTCTTTATTGTTGATGGTTCACCCGATCAGATGACCATCCGATCCTCAGTACTATACATAGTGAGAGCTCCAGTTTTAGAATTTTTTTTTTAAATTTTCAATTTTTTTCATACTTGTCAATTTTTGTCTCGAACTACGTGCTAATGCTAAACGTCAATTATTATTGCAGGCAAGAGGATCTGATTGGGATAAGTCACATAACATCTATTGTCTGCTAGATGCACATTACACAGATACAACTCCGTTTAAAGACATAGCGAAATTTTTAAGAGATAGCAAGATTCATAAGGTGTTAACTGATAGAACCATAGTATATGAATCACATGTTAGAAGGTTTTGGAGTTCGGTAAGATATGAGGAGAAAGAAAAAATGATTTATTCTGCAGTTAGAAAGAAGGACGAGAATAACCAGGACGTGGATTTAGAAATTAAGTTTAATGTTGGTGATTTAAGGAGAGTATTGGATTTAGGAGACTCCGATAATGATCCTATCATTATTCCAGAACGATTGTGCAAAGGTATGTGGTGCAGAATGGGGTTTACAGGTCATCTGAATGGAAAGTATCTTAAGACAATGTTCAGTCCACCATATAAGTTCCTAATTCATTGTGTAGTGCATGCGTTGTCACATCGAAAGGGAGCCTATGACGAAACATCAGATTACATCATGAACATTATCACTTGCTTGGTGCTGAACAGGCCATACAATATATCGCAAGTGTTATTTGATCATTTGGTGGATAACATTAAGGGTGATAAGTACATCATGTACCCCAGGTTTATCCAGATGATGATAGATGATCAATTTAAGGATATTCCAAAGGATTCTGCTGATATATTAGGTGTACGAAATATGACACCGAATACTATAAGCAAATTATCTAATGGTACTGAAGCAAGGGCAAAGAGAATGATATGCAAAATTGATAATCCAGCATACGTTGCTCCTGAAAACGATGCATGGAGACATGAAAACAGCAATTCTGATGATGAAACTGATAGGATGAGGGAGATGACTGAGAAAAAGCTTAGATATTGGTTTGTGAAAGACGGAAAGAGAAAGAGAACACCGAAGACATCCCCAGCTGTATCTATTCCAAAAAGTGTCAACACCTAAGATTGTTGTTAAGGGTATAGTTGAAAGGGGGAGTCCTTAGAAAAGTTAGATCTTTAAATGTTATATTATTCTAATGATTGTTAAATGCTTGTTTTGCAGGGCCTTCAATAGAACCACAACAAAAGTTGGTGGATGATCCAGTGTTAGATCCATCGAGCATTCCTCAAGAAGGTATTGATTTGATGAAGGTGACGTTTGAGCAATACATAAAACATACTGAAGCTTCAATTGCAAAAGATCAAAGTGCAAGTGTTCA
Organism: Helianthus tuberosus; assembly: GCA_030545235.1. NCBI lineage: Eukaryota > Viridiplantae > Streptophyta > Magnoliopsida > Asterales > Asteraceae > Helianthus > Helianthus tuberosus. The sequence continues at coordinate 90,631 of JARYGA010059739.1, forward strand.
AGCTGAAAGTGTTAAACAAAAGGAGCCTGAAGGTGTTGCACATGATGAATCAAGTGATGCTGATGATGAATCTTCTGATACAGAACCAGAGATTGATGTGTCAAAGATTGGTCATGGAAAGGTTCCGTTGAAGAAGAAGCCACAGAAAAAGAAGAAAGGATCAGATGAAGATGATTCTACTTACACTCCAACTGCTGAAGAGAAGAAGAAACTTCGTATAAAGCGTAAAGCAGTTCAGACAGGCATCATTCCAATGAACGTGAGAGCAAAGAAATGAGGTGCTTTGTTTCCTGAAGTTCAAAGTGGGAAAAGTGAACAACATGTTACAACTTCAAAGGATCCTGAAACTGTCAAAGTTACTGAACTTCCAGAAATTCAAAGTGTTGAAAAGCCGGAAGTTCAAAAGAAAGCAGGAGCTAGTGATGATGAAATTGAGATTACTGAAGTGAGGGTTGCTACACCACCACCACCACCGGAAAATCCTGAAGTTCCTGAATCTTCACAACCAAAGAAAACTATACTTCCATATATGTTTGAAGGTTTTCCTACTATTCACGGTGAACTCAAAGACGACATACTTCCTGACGAAGAGTATGATATGTTTCATGATGAATCGGTCAAAGATCTTAAAAAGAAAATGAGCCTTCTGGAGAAAGAGAAAGAGAAAGTTGAAGCAGAACGTGATGAATTGAAGAAACAACTTGAAGAGTTGACGAAAGTGAATGAAGAGATAAAGAGTTTCTTGATTAAACATGCAAAGAAGATAAAGAAAATGGAAGGAGACGTTGATGATAATGCAAAGCTCTTTGAAGCTCTATCAACGGAGATTTCTGATCTACATGTGAAGAATGTGAAGCTGAATGATATAAATAAGACGCTGAATCAACTAATAAGTGAACTTCATGAAGCGTCGGCCAATGAATTCAAAACGATGAAGCTTGAGATGGAAGCAATGAAGGCTAATAAAGCAGTAAAGGATGAACAACTTAGTATGTTATATACGGTAATGGAACATCATTTGGGCATCGACGTTCATTCTATCTACAACAACATCGAGATCAAAAAGGTTGAGGAACGAAGGATTGAGAGAGAAAGGAGGTTAGCTGAGGAAGCAACACAAAGAAAGAAAGATGTTATCATTGAGACTCAAGAAGCTGGAGGTTCTTCGAGTCAAGCTGATGTTGAGATGATGGATGCTGAAGTAGATCCTAAGGGGTTTGTGCTTATTGGTGAGTCTACTCCTCTATCTTACAATTATGATGACATTATTCGCCTTGTTCAAGTAGAGCAAAGGAAGAGGAAGGCGAAAGAACCGGAAATATTATTGTTAAGATGGAAAGAAGAGGAAGAAGAAGAAGAAGATGAAGAGATGAAAGACGATTGTCATTATCCTATGGAACGTATTATTGTTAAATGATTGGGGGTTAGTTACAACTAACAGTATGAGTATGTACTACATATGTTATGTTATGTATGGTATGAAATGGGTCCTATGGGACATGTGAAATGGAGTAATGATGATTACTCGTTTTACGAAACTCATGGAGTGAAAAGACGATTGTCATTATCCTATGGGACGTATGGAATGAGTCCTACGAGACAAGTGGAATGTAAAGAGGAGTCCTACAAAACAAGTGGAATGTGAAGGGTCTTATGGGACTTGTGGAATGAAATACCGATGTGTTATGATATGTTACACTACGTGATGTTATGGTAAGTAGCATGTGTTACGTTATGTTATGTTACGCTAAGTTATGTTATATGTATTGGTTTATTGTTGATTATGAAAACCAAAACCCACTTAGTGTAGCTGACTTTTAGTATGCACATCATATTAAGTTTACGTATGATGGAGGTATGGGATGGCATGAGCTGAAGACTCTTGTTGAGGACTGGCATCTTTTATAAATAAGCTTTGTTATCAAGAAACTTGTTATGTTTTGCTAAGACTATTTATTGTAATGTTTGAACGATTATTGTGAAGCTTTGTTATCAACACACTTGTTATGTTTGCTAAGATTATTTATTGTAATGTTTGAAACATGTATGGAATGTTTCCATTGCGCGACTACATAATTTATTCGGTTTAAGAACTATGTTGCAATGTGTAAACCCAATAAACAAAACCCTCGGTTTAGGGGCGTTTCATATTAGGTGTTAGAAATTAACCAGCAAAATGCCTAGGATAATATACAAAATGAGTTTAAGTTAAAGACCTATGATAAGTTGGAAGATGAAAGGAGCAAATTGACTTGAAGTTGTTTTTTTTACAAAAATTACCCAGATGATTATTTTTTTTTTTTTTTTTTTTTGTGATCATATCCTTTGAGGTTTAATGTAAACCAAAGCCCTAGGGTTGGCCATACTCCTAGTCATTGTCTTATTTTTAAAATATCCCTATATACCAATATTTGTAGTATAATCCAAAGACTTCACATTGGGCTACAATTTTAAGCTTTATATGAAAAGAGAAAAATCTAAGATATTTTCAAAGTAAAGATACATCAATGGATGACATTTGTAAATAGATATAAAGGTTGTGTGGTTGAGGTTGATTTTACTAAATCTTTAAACAAGTCATGAAGTTTCTTAAATGTGAGATTTTTTTCACAACCTTTTGTAACAATGTAACATTTTTTGTTTGTCATAATAATATATGTCAAAAAGATGTGTTCAAGCAATCATTTTACTTTTTTTTTTATTAATCGAGTTGATTGTCGTTCTCCTTCACTCACTGGCCTTCCTCTTTGGTGTCGCGCAACGCTGATTCAGTAGGTTATTCTTTCTTCAAAAATCAGAAAAAAATTGCAGCAATTGCTCACCAATCTATGTGTTCAAAATTTAGGTTTATAGTCTCACCGTGTTCAAGATTTAGGTTTATAGTCTCACTTGAAATTGTATTATTGTCAAGAAGGCTACGTAGTGAAACTAAGGTTTCTCCAAGTAAACCCGACCCTTTAACTTTATGTCTAAATTTTTAGTGACGATAACATCATAGTACAACTTGTTTCACATTGGTAAATTTCAAATAAAGTCCCATGTCCGATACTTTAAAGTTGGACTATTTTAAATGGTAATAACAAATATTGGGCGTTAGAAAATTAACGGGTAAAATGGCTAGGATAATATTCAAAATGATTTTTTTTTCAAAATAAATTGGTTGTGTATGTCGTATTGATAGCCTGTTGTTTTTACTTTTTCTTTTGCTTATTTAATATTTAATACATAACAAATACCAAATTGTATTATTTCAAAATATTAATATTATCTTATTGATTATTATATATATTAAAATTTATAACATCCCATCCCAATGAATAATGTCTATTTTGTTTTTTATTATTTTTTTTTTAATTTTTTGGTTTCTTTATTTTTACTTTAACTTTTAACATTGACACTTATTATAGCTTCTTAACATTTTAAAAACTTTGTAAAATTTCATATTTACTCTCTGGAGTTTTACATGCTTTCTTTTATGTACGCGTCAATATAAATACAAATTGGTTTACGTTTCGAAGTAGATTTTTATTGAGTTCCGTCAGGTCAAATATAATATGTTTTCGTCCTTATTTTTATATATGTCTTCAGTTGATCACTTGGTGTTATAAATTCGTTTATTTGTTTTATGCTTTCCCTAGTTTTCGTCGTCGTTCGGTTAGCACAGTTTTACGTCCTCCTCGACCCACACTTGTAGCACGATTTTACGCCCCATCCCGCAACGCGGGGGCTTAAGACTAGTTTAATTAAAACATTAGACCATCTCCATCACTCTCATCTTTATTACGCTCTATCTATCACCAGATCGGCTAATAGCATCTCTCCTCTTCCAGTCCCACAAGCGACGATACTCCTTCTCACTCTCCTCACGGACACGCCCTTGTACAAGAATTCCTAAACGCATCTCTCTTACGTTCTCGCCAACCGTTTCTCTTTTTCCCACATAAGGCCTCTACGGGTTGTAACGGAAACGGTCTTAGTAGCTACAAAAGCTAGACTAAAATCTAGAGTAAAATTTACTTTTTAAAGCATTTGTACTTTCAACTACTTTTTAAAACTACTCCTTTAATTTATTATAAAAAAATATACAATGTAAACTACTTAATTAAAACAATTCATTGTAGCATTCATGAAATCAACTATTTTAGCAAATAGCAACTAATATCATCCTTCTAAACAATTAAAAATCTGTCAAATGCATGTACGGAAATTGTTTTTAAGTTATATCCACAAATAAAAAAACACAAGTAACCAAAATAATTGATAACCACCTACAATCAAACTCATTCCTAACCATGCAAATTCACACCACCAATGGCCCCGCTGTCTTCATTTCTATCTTGCATTTGATCTCCTTATCTTCATCTCTCATCCACTCAATCTCTCTCCTAGACTCTAGGGTTTGACACCTAACAACAACAACAACTAGATTTCTTTGCATTAGATCCAACTTGTTGATCTGAGGTTACTAGTCCAAGGATTTGATCTGTTTGTTGTTGCCAACGATGAAGATTCAGTGCGACGTGTGTGAGAAAGCTCCGGCTACGTTGATCTGTTGCGCGGATGAAGCGGCTTTGTGTGCAAGATGTGATGTTGAAGTTCATGCAGCTAATAAGCTTGCTAGCAAGCATCAGAGGTTGATGTTGCAAACGCTCTCAAATAAGCTTCCTCCATGTGATATTTGTCAAGTAATTTCTCTACTTTTTTTATATTTATTTTATATTAGTTACCGATGGATCAGCAGTGACGGATCCAAAAACTTTTGGTGTGGTGAAAATTTAATTCGTTAAAATTAGGGCTGTCCCATCGTAACAACATATAAATTATACAATTAATAAGTAGGTTCTGATAATTTAATTACCTAATATATTCATAAGAAAACACAAACAATAAATATATTTTTTTTATTATTTTATAACTTAATTAATCTTTGATTCAGAATCGTTATCTAATAATTGTTATTGTTTTTAGAGTTTAGACACAAGAGAAAAAAATATAAAATATAATATAAATAAAGTCTGTAGTTTTCTAAAGTTTATTATGTTTTACTAGAGTAGCTTAAACTTTTTAATTTAACTAGGTATAAAGTTGGAAATAAAAAAAGTAGAAACAACTTTAATAACATAAACAAATAATCTACCAAGAATATAACATGGCTTGTACATAGCAAAGTTATTTTTTCTTGGTTTATAGAGGGCCTAGCACCCGTCCTAAAGTGTTGGATCCGTCTCATCGATCTTTATGATTAATCAGTTGATGATGATTTGTAGGAAAAAGCGGCGTTTATTTTCTGTGTAGAGGACCGGGCATTGTTTTGTCGGGACTGTGACGAACCAGTTCATTCGGCTGGAAGCCTTGCTGCCAACCACCAACGTTTCTTAGCCACCGGAATCCGGGTGGCTCTTAGTTCCAGTGCTGCTAAAGGGACTGAGAAGAGCCTCCAAGAACCACCGCCACCGTCCACGATGACTGCAGTTGTACCCGAGGTTGTCCCCATGAAAGCACTGGCACACCAAATTCCTGGATACACTTCGCCATCTTGGGCTGTCGATGACCTCCTGCAGCTTTCCGATTTTGATTCGTCTGACAAGGTAATGATGCCATCCATATAGGAGTGCTAAATGGGTCGTATTTGTGGGTTGGCGCGCCCTACCCAATATGAACCCAAGAAATTGACACAACCCCGAAATTTCAAACAACTATTACCAAAATCTTAAATATGAAGCCAAACATGAAATATTGGTCGGTTAACACAAACACGACACATTTAACTAATTTTTTTCTTTTTATATTTATTATTTTCTCATAGCTATGCTTTAAATTTACAATTTCCATATACTAAATTACTTCAAAAGTGTTTCTTATTTTATCAATATTAATGTATAAATATTATCATATAAACTATTCTCTTTCTCTCTCTCTCTCTCTCTATATATATATATGTACTTTTCGGTACACTTTTGACCTTGATTTTTTTTCTTATTTTATTCTATAGAAGTTAATTTAAATCGACTCGTTTATAAACAAATGAGTTGAAGTTGTCGTGTCTAACATATTCCATTGGTGTGTAGAAAGAACAACTCGAATTTGGGGAACTTGAGTGGTTGACGGACTATGGTGTGTTTTGCGACGAAGCTGCCGAAGTTCCTCAACTTCCGACATCACAACCAATCAACACTGCCTCATATCGGCAAACCAAGCAATATGCCCCCCATAACAAGAAACCAAAGTATGAAATGCCATATATCGAAGAAGACGATGATGAGCACTTCACCGTCCCTGATCTTGGTTAGACGATAAAGATGCGCCTATATATTATCCAAATTCTAGGGTTTGGTACTCATACTATACGAGGACCAAATTCATACGAGTGTGATAATATAGTTAGAATACATTTTAAATCATGTGTGTAATAAAATACCAAAATGTTGCTTAATGCGATAGCCCAAAGTGTGTAACGTTTTATATTTTGAGTTGAAGTGATCTCCTTAAAAGTTAGTATATTACAACCACGACCTAGAATCATAAATTTGATAAAATCTTACCAATTGGGTGAGCAAATTTCCTACAATTAACAAGATTATGATTATTTGTGTTCTATAGAAAATATGGATAAAAAACGTTTACTACTTCAGTCATCGCTAGCGATTTTAATTTCACGTGTCATGGATTAGAAGATAGATCATAGATTATTAACATTCGTCCCATAGTAAGTCATTAAATCAGAGACCATCGTATATGACTATGAGTCTTAAGGAGTAAAGAGGAACCTTATGGACATTGTCAAAGATCTTTCATTGTTTGAATAGTTTAAAGCAACCATTTTAAGACTTGTTTAGCTTCTAGGATTCCAACTTACTAACATATACTGTATGTTTGTTTTGTTGTGTTTTAACATATAGTGTATTTAAGTATAGTGGGATTTTTGGGAGTTTGATTTGAAAGATATGATTATATAGTGGGAATGCCCACGCGTTGCCGCGGATACATGTTCTTTTGACGCATGTTGCGTGTCAGGTTTCATGAAATACAATTAAGCCCATAAGCTACAATGTCAATTCCGATACGGTCAACGCAACACACTTTCTTTTACAAAGGACCGTCCACCGGAGCTGCAAGAAACAAGATCAACACAAATAATGGTTATACATATGTCAAAACAGTTGCAAGTATAATCATATCCTGTTTTTGTACATGTTTGAATGGGCTGGGTTGTCCAGCAAACATCTTTTTGCCCAGCAATTTTTTTATAATAGAAAACAAACATTTAAGTGTTTCAAGTCAACCCGACCCATCCTGTACTAAAAGTTGTCCACTTTGTCCCGTTACCCAACCCGGCTAGTTGTCTACCTATAATTATTCATTTAAAAAATAAAACAAAATTGAAGTGTTTAAGATTAGCCCCGACCCATAATAGATGTGACCCATCACCCAACATATTCTAACCACAACAGAGTACCTGTTGCGAATGTGTAGGGGGTCCTCGGGTGAAGTGGAAAGAACAAGTGCTTCATCAGGATTGGCACGTGTCCTCCTATGACCACCAGAAGGGTTTGTTTTCGTTGCTTCGTCGGCCGACGTTCCAGTAGGGGGGCACTAAACTCAACATTAAACCAAAAGGCAAAACCGTTCAAAGGAGCTGAGATAATTATGTTGTATCAGTTCTGTTTTAGGCATAATGGAAAACATGAATACATACCTTTGATTGCATCAGTACAGGCCAGCAAAAGTGTTTGACATGATTGTCAGCTTGATCTGGTTCCTCCTTAGGGTGCAATCTAATGATGGTGATGAAGGAAACCGAATAGGGTGTTCGGTTGGGAGAGAGAGGCGATTGATGTTATGTGTTATTAGGGTTTGTGTGTTGTCTAACCCTTTAACCTCCACATTATTCTCCTTATATATGCACCCATGAGGAAACCCTAATTAGTTAATAAGGGTAATTAGGCCCATCAACAATTACCAACTAATTATTTAATAGGTTGTTATATATTTTGATTCATATAATGTAAATGATTATAATGGCTACTAGATTAAATATTATACCATAATATATTTAATCTTACATTCTCTCACTTAGCCAAGTAATCATTTACTATGAGTATTAGATAAGCCTGATCAGGAGTTAACACTCATTTTAGCCTTAAACAAGTACTATAGCAGAGAAATACAGCCGTTGAATCATTATGCGACTCAGGACCCCCATTAGTCATACTATAGCCTTAATTTAAAACCTAATCGTTATGATCAAAATACGCATAAGCCCTTTGTTTGATTTGTAACTATATTTGTCTATATGCCTTTATGCTAGCTTGACATATTCTTAGAGACATACAAAATCAAACTGATGAGGAAAATTAACTAATACTTAGTCATTCATAGTACGATATGCGGTCGCGCACGGCCATCAATTAATACCCGTCTCTGAGCTCTCTTAATAAGACTTATGGTTAATAGCCATTCAGTCATAGGATCCTTAAGCATATCATGAATGTATTCGATACAAAACTTAGTTTCCTCAATTCGTTCACAAACGAATAATTAATTGCGTATCGAAATTTAATGCAGCACCTCTCGAACTGTTACTGTTCAAGGAGTCATGGTAACTGACTTTATCACACTAAGTCTTCAAAATATTAATTATATGGAGTTAATAAACTTATGAGTCCACTTGTTGGTACACACATCTGTCGTCTTCGTCTTATATCGAGTCTCGGGATCGTTGTGGATTTGTTCAAGCATGATGTCATATTATACAATGATGACATTATCAAAGTGACATCATCAATGGCATCATCACAAGAAGACAAAACTGAATTCTAGACTTTCGCTTGAAATCAGAATGTTATTTTAGTTGGTTTCGCTTGAAAGTCAACTAGACTTCATGTGGTTCGCTTGAAAGACAAATGGTAGTTTCGCTTGAAAGTCACTAGGAGGTTTCGCTTGAATTGACATGATATGTTTCAAGCGAACCAGGAATAGTATAAATAGGCTAGTTGTCATTTCATTTGTAACGATTTTCAGATTTGATACCGAGGTGCTGCCGGTATTCCTTGTGATTGTAATAGCTGTTATTTCAATATACAAGAGGATTAAAGTGATAACCAAGCTGTTTCGAAGTCAGTTTCTTATTTTCCGCATCTGAAACTGATAAAATCTCTTCTGAACGACTCGTTTGGGTCACAAACCGATCCTACAAGTGGTATCAGAGCTCAGGAGGAAGAGATCTTGCCAAAACAGCCTGTTTTCGTCACTTTTTCTGATTTCTACACCATTCTTTTTCAAATTTAAAAAATTTTCACGGTTAAAAACGGCTCAAACTTTCACATATTGTGCGTAATCATGTTTAAACAAATCCTGTAAAGTTTCAGAACGTAAATCGACTTAAAACTGGTTAAATTCATAGTTTCGCTTGAAATTTGTTCGAAGTTGCTGATGTCATCGACCTTTCGCTTGAATTTACATGGTGTTCCGCTTGAAAACAACGTTTCGCTTGAGTGTGTACATCGAGTTGTGTGAATCATTAAAACGAGGTTTCAGTTAGTTGGAAAAGGAAATCACATGTTTATGCTAGTTTGAATGTGATTCTCATTAACGGTTTTTTGTCGGAGTGTTACATTCATCGAGCCCACTATATTTGAGGTCCAATCAAATTAAGTTGAGTAATAGAGATTGGCATGTGATCTGATTAAAAGTTGTCGGTTCATTTTAATCAAAGAAAAGTCTTGCATGTGATTCCAAGATAAAGGTGTCGGCCACATTGGTTTGAAAGATAATCAAATTTGATCAGTATATGTGTTGAATTATTAATGTTGTTGGTCATCATTCAATTGTATATGTGAGTTGTGTCAGCAACATTTAATCCGATCCATGTGATCAGTCTTATAAAAGCAGTCCATGTGATTGGTCCATGTCATCGGCCCAATATTTTGAGTCCATAGTTGCAGCTCCCATCAAAGGTGATTCAGGTGTTTCATTAGGTTGACAATTCATTTGAAACTTGACTCTAGTTCGTTTGAAAGCTGAGTTTGTGAAATTGTTTACCGAAAACATGGATTTTGAAGAATTATTGGCGTATATGAATTATGAATCTCAGCAGTATATTCCGATAAGGCAAGAAGGAGAAACAGTCTCAGCAAAAGAAGTTGTTGAAAAAGTTCCAGTTTTTGATCATTCGTCTGATGAAGAGGGTGACAAGTATGAAGAAGAAATCCAAAGACTTGAAAATCTTAAACAACAACTTCCATCTGATCAACGTAGTGGAAAGTTATTTTATGCCGATAAAATTGAAAAATTGAAAGAAAAACAAGTTGAAAAAAGGAAGAATCAAAAGGCAGAAATTGTTAATGAAGAGATCAAATCTGAGAAAGATGTAAAAACAACAACAGCTGAAGAACAAATCAAATCTAGTGAGAAAAAGCAGGTTGAACAAATTCCAGCTGTCAAGATTGAGAAAGTAGAATCTGAAAAACCTGTATCTGTGAATCCTGAACCAGTATTAAAGAAAAAGGTTGAAGAAGATACACCTATCTTTGATCATTCATCAGAAAAAGAGAGTAAGGATGAAAGTGTTCATGAGGAAAAGAAACAGGTTGAAAATATTTCAGCTTTAAAGGTTGAGACAAAAGCTGATGATAAACAGATTCTTGTTTTGCTGAAAAATTGTGAGAAGTTGACATCTGAAAATGACAAACTCTTGAAGGAGGTTGAGAGTTTGTCATTAGAAAACAAAAATCTTAAAAAATCAGAAAATGTTTTGAAAAATCAAATACACAATTTGGAAAATGAAAAAGTAAAGATTGAAAAAGATTTGCAAAGTCAAATTAAGATTCTTGAAGATGGGAGATCTATTTTTAGCAAGAATAACATTGAAAAGAAAAAAATGATAAATTCTTATCTTCAGACGATTATTCGACTTGAAAAAGAAGCTGAATGTGCTCAAAAGAAAATCAAAGAGTTAGAAGGTAAAATCAGGGAATGGGAAGAAAAGTTGAAGGTTTTTGTGAATACTTCAGCTATTCCCTGCCCAAAACCAGTTAATTCAGTTCCAATAAGTGACAATGTCACAAACTATGACAAAGTCGTAGTTGAAGATTGCGATGAGAAATCTGATGATGAAAATGAAAAAATGAAGAAAAAGAATTTATTTTTGAAGTTAAAAGAAAAGTTTCAAGAAACTGTTCCACAATCAACTGAAAAGGGAGAATGCTCTAAGCAAAAACCTTTGAAGAAGAAAGTGGAACAAAAACAAAAAGAGAAAATTTTGAAAAATGTTCAAAAAGAAAATAAAAGTTCATCAGATCAATCATCCAATCGCAATCAAAAATTACAAAAAGTAAAAAATGAAAATTCAAAATTTGTTGGTAATGAGTGGTGCAGGTCGGACCACAGTGCTCAAAAGCCAAATCTAGCAAACAAGAAGAGGAAAGATTATCACCAAGCCAAACAGTGCTTTGATCTAAATGTTTGGACTAAAAATGGTGATTGGTACGATAACAGAGTGTGTTACAGATGCGGTTATCAAGGACACGTTGCTGTTAACTGCCAGAGTTGGAGGTTTGAGTCAAGGAGATGCTTTAACTGCAACATGATTGGCCATATTGCTAGAGATTGCTCAATGAGATCAATGAGAAGATCGAGGGCTGAATCTCAGAGGCAGGTGAAGAAACCAGTCAATGTCAAGCCCAAAGAACAGAAGGTTCAAGAACCTAAAGTTCAAGAAAAGAAAGTGAAACTTTCTCAGGGACAAAAAGACAGACTGAGGAAGAAGAGGAAGAAGGCCAGAGAGTATCTGGAGAAGATTTTGTCCTCGGATACTACTAGTAAATCAGATAAAAGTTCTGATAAATCGTCTTGCTCTCCAAAGAATGATAAATCAAGCAAAACGGATTCATCAGATACAAATCTGAGGACGAAAGAGAGAAAGATGAAAAAGAAAGTTGCTGGTGATGAATTTGTTTCTCCGGAAACAAAGGAGTCAATTGTTGGCAATGAATCTGACTCGTTAAAGTCAGACAAGCCACGATCAGGCGATGAATCTGGTGTGGTAAAGCCAGAAGAGCCATGTGTTGAGGTAAAAAATGAGAATTCTGGTTTAACAATGGATGTTGCAAATTTTCCACCATTGTTGAACAAGAATTCAAAATCACCCAAGGACCGTCAGGCTTGGGTGAATCTGTTTAAATAGAAAAACCTGACTTGCCGGAGTTCCCAGGTTGGTAAGAGTGGAACATGAATCGGCATCATTCTTTGTATTTGATTGTGTTTTTCGTACAAGTGGTAAATCAAGGACATTAATTTGTACTTGATTTTCTACAAGTGATTGAAGACAATATAATGAACCACATCCCGGTACCTAAAATTGGTAAAATCAACTAAACTTATTTTCCGGAAAAACCATTTGATTAAAACAAACTTAAGTGTTTTGAAATCACAATGGGAAAATAGTTTGTTGTGAGGGGGAGTTCTGATTGTTTATGCCAAGTGGATGGCGAATTGAAGCAATTCGATATCGGTTGTCACTTTATTGTATAGTTTGTTTTCAAATTTCCTAAAATGTGTTTGCATTTTAGGGGGAGTAAATTTTTCAGAAAATCCAAAAACATTTGAAAATTTGAAAAAGCCAAAAACATGATAAAATTTGGAAAATGAGTTTTTGTGTCAAAGAAGAGGAAATGATAGTACATCAGTGGACTATCACAACATGCTAAAGAATTGGAAAGTAAAATGTGATAAACGGTCTCACTGATGATGTGCCAGTAGGTTTTTGCACATTTAGTAGACTGTGACGAGATATAAACATAAATTCAAAACTTGCTTATATCGTGGGGAAACATCTCTCGGATATATGGGTAACCCCCGAAATCTTGTTTGAAAGGTCCCTCTTTCTGAGATATTAGGTCTTTATGCTCAGTGATATCTTGGGTATTATTCCGGGACTTCTGCTGAATGGAAGTTCTGACCTAGTCCTCGAATAATACTTTCTGTATGCTTGAAATATAGCACCGCCCTCAGCAAATTGATGAAACAATAAAATTGATAGTCATTGCTGTTGTAAAAAAGATCCTCTAAAGGGGACACACCAAAAGTCGAAGCCGTCATCTCTCTGCTGAACGGAAGTTCTGACCTGAGCTCTCACGGTTTCGTACCATAATTTATTCCCTTACATATATCATCTGTGGTATACTCACCTGTAAGACTGAATATTGGGATCTGGATACGGGAGTATATTCTGAGGTGGGACACGCGATTAAGTTTAAGTGCTTAAGACATTAATCCGTATCTCGAAACAGTTGAACTTTGTGTGAAAATTTAAGTGGACCAGTATACTGACAATCTACGTGAATTGTTTAGAACTAAAAATGTATAAAGCTTAACGGTGTTGGTGATTTGTCTCATAAACTGATATGATCCTCTTATGCAAACTCACAAAAATAGTGTCTGTAAATATTTCTTCTCTGCATTTCATTCTATTCAAAAATCCAAAAAGATTTTCAGTGTGTTTTAGCATAAATTTTGAAAAATTCAAAAAGATTTTCGACAACTGGTGTTGAAGAGCTGATTTTCAAAATTCCGAGTGCTGAACATGATGAACTGGTTTGGGAGTGTGTGTATTGAATTGAAAATTTTTGAATTAAGAAAGAAGTTGAGATTAGTTAATCAGGGTCAATAATTTGAACTTGGTGTAACTATTTCTAGTAAGTTTTTCTTTTTGATTTAAGTAAAAACTTATGTTTTGGTGAGAAGTGTGCAGGAGATGTGCAGGTTTCTAAGAGATAGAGAGCCAGGTTCCGATACCTGAGGACTTTGTGATTTCAACATGCCAGACTGCGATCCCAGCATATCGAAAGGGGGAGTCTGAAGACATCCGAGTAGAGATTGTTCGTGGGAGTCTGTTGATGCTGAAGAGGAGAAGGAGATAAAGTTTGAGGATGCTTACACTGTGAGATATTTCAGAGAGCGTTAAGACTGAAGATTGTGAAGACTCGATACTTAAGACTCGTCAACATCTGAGGGGGAGTCTGTTGGTACACACATCTGTCGACTTCGTTTTATATCGAGTCTCGGGATCGTTGTGGATTTGTTCAAGCATGATGTCGTATTATACAATGATGACATTATCAAAGTGACATCATCAATGGCATCATCACAAGAAGACAAAACTGAATTCTAGACTTTCGCTTGAAATCAGAATGTTATTTTAGTTGGTTTCGCTTGAAAGTCAACTAGACTTTATGTGGTTCGCTTGAAAGACAAATGGTAGTTTCGCTTGAAAGTCACTAGGAGGTTTTGCTTGAATTGACATGATATGTTTCAAGCGAACCAGGAATAGTATAAATAGGCTAGTTGTCATTTCATTTGTAACGATTTTCAGATTTGATACCGAGGTGCTGCCGGTATTCCTTGTGATTGTAATAGCTGTTATTTCAATATACAAGAGGATTAAAGTGATAACCAAGCTGTTTCGAAGTTAGTTTCTTATTTTCTGCATCTGAAACTGATAAAATCTCTTCTGAACGACTCGTTTGGGTCACAAACCGATCCTACACCACTGATATATTTCCAACAACATTTAGTGACTATATTATGTCGTTATAACTTAGGTTGTTATTATCATTTTATTATGACTCCTCCATAAGATAGGTTTTGTCTGCTGACATAAGGATATACCCGAAATTACATTTTGTCATCTTTGAATATTTCAAAGTTAAAGTAATAAACCGGTTTTAATTCTCACTTCTTCTTTAAATTGTAGCCTCTCGTTTCTTTTAAAGATATTGTAATACTCCATTAGATGCTTTAATCTAGACATATCTAGTATGTTGCAATGTGAGTAATATCTAAACAAGTATAGACTTGAACTTTCATAAGGCTTCTGATTAATGAAGCGTAAATAAATAATCTCATTTATCCTATTATCCTCTAAAGGAAGAGTGGTATTGTTTGTTACATACGTAAGGACCCATTTAATGTTAAACTTATGGAACAGAACTAATGTCCCACTGGATCTATCTCGGTATGTTATGATATCTTTCACGTAAGAGATATCTCTGAGATATATTATATCAAAGTTTGTGTTAACAATGCTTTGACTTATGTAACATATACTTGTTAAAAGAATGTCATCTATATAGACAAGTTTATCTTAGTTGCTCCCACTCATCTTGAGGTAAGTACATTAATCCACTTGATTCTTGATGAAAATAATTACATTAGCTTTTCATCACATTATGATGTTTGCATTAACCCATACATGGATATTATTGGCTTACAAATAAAGTGTTCTTTAACCTTCAGTTTGGAACTTTTAGGTTGTTTTATGAACATGTAAATATGTCAGCCATTTGTTAGGAAAAATTGTTTTAATGTTCATCTAATGTAGCTTTAAACTATTATAAGCTACTAGAACAGTGATGATCCTCAAAGAAATCTTCTGTAAGATATGTAATAAAGATTCTTTAATAATTTATCTCTTCCTGAGTACAACCTTTGACAATCAATCATGCTTTTGAGTGTCTTAACGCTTATATTAGGATTTGGTTTAGTTATGAACACTCTTAGGTAATTCAATCAAATCCCAAACGTTATACGAATACATAAAATCAATTTTACTAGAAAACAGTTTTATTCCATTTAGAAGATTAATTGACACTAATGGCTTAATTTGAAGAGATAGGATCAGTAAACATTTCCAAAATCCATTTCAACTTCAGTTAGGGAGGTTATGTAATCATCAAAGTTGGTAGGTTTTTAAACCTAGATGACCTCCTGAGTTGATTATTGGGTTTTAAAAGTTTCAGTTTTATGGATTAGCTCTTGGTTAGGTTGCTATCATTTTCAGGATTCTAAGTTTGTAAGAGTTGGTGTAGTATGGTGTACAAGAGGTGTAATCGGAGTTAAATTCGGAGTGAAATTTAATGACACTCTTCCCCCCGCATCTTGTATTCCTTGCAAATCATGATAAGGACTTTGACTGCTCCCACTAACCTTAGAAATCTTTAGGAACTCAGCATGCTTAGGGTCAATATTTAACGACCAACAAATTCTAATAGAGAAACAAGTTAATGACGTTAGTCGTTGTGATTTCTCTTATTGAGGATTATGTTAGTTAAGGTAAGAAATCTAAGTGTGCCCACAATTAAGCAACAATGAAACTTTTGTAACTGTAGCATTATATTTTAAGGAGACACGTTTTGATAGAACAATGTCGAAATGGAGCCGTGTCTTGTACAAGAGGTGCAAATTGAGGTAATGTAAAATTTTCACTCCCCCACCTCTTGCAACTATTGCAAGTTATTATTAAGACACTTAATGCTCCCACTAATCTTTAATATCTCTAGAATGCTACAAGAGAAGTTTCAGTGAGCTACGTGACGTGGGAACCTATCATATATATACGTTAGACTTTATTGGATTTCCATAATGTCCAAATATCATAAGAAACTTAAGGACATATTTAATAGAAATCTTATTAAGTATATATATATATATATATATATATATATATATATGAATAGATTTCTTCTAAGACCGTCAGCCATATGCGACAAAATTTAGATACAAGTTTATAGTCTTTTGAATGATAAATGAATTATGTCTGAATATTCCATTTTGAATAAGTTCCACGAATGTCAATGAATGACTTATGATGGACCCATACTTATTCCTAAGCAAAATCATATTTAGGGCTTTAACAACATGATTTAAAATCACTTAGAATGAGATTAGATGAAAAATCATCCTCATTAACCATGTCATGATTTCTCATGAATTTTGGTTATAATGGATGAAATTTATAAGTCTCATTTTCCTTTTGTCAAATTCTCATTTGCATGATGACAAAAGTTGTGAAAGTGTAAGGTATCATCTAGTTTTATCTTAGTAATGTTTCAATCCAGATATTTAGAACAAATAAGATGAGAGTTTAAGGTAAGTGTGACACTATGTTGACCATGCAAACCTCACAACCTTCATAACATAACTTAATTATGATACTATGTTCTGATTAATCTTCAGAATATATAAGGTATCGAAAAGCTTTGTTGGAAGACTTCTTATTATGGTTCTTATAGCCTTAACATTTAATTTTGTCACTAACTCTCATGTTAGTTATTTGTCGAGTTCTGGTAAGGAAACGTATGGAACTAGAGTCAACTAATCACGTGTTAATTGGAATATTAAAATTACCAGACTTAAATATCATTAGTAAGTGACTACCTAATTAACTTATCCAACTGTTCTTCTGAATAATGGATAGTCTCGTTGCTTATGCCTAGTCTAATGGCATAATTATGCAGTGAGATTTTCCCTTGAAGAACCTTAGAGTTGGGATTTTGTTCTTGTATTTTGACTATGGACCTTAGAACAATCCTCTTTTAAAGTTTAAGTGGCTGTAAGGTGAGTAACAACTTATTTTCCAGCTTCAAACATTTATTTCTTTGTACATATGTTGCTTATCAACACACTCATTATACTTTGTTACTTTTGAGTGTTATAGTTGATATATAAGGCATCAAATTGTACAAGTGAAAATCTTAGTATGTAATGTACTGGAAAAATGGACTTATTTCCATGCGTAAGCCCTTAACTTTATGGGTCATGGTATTGTACATTATGATGTATTCACATATACCCCTTAACTATATAATTTATAATTTTAAATGAAGGCATGCATCTTAGGAGTTCTAGTGATTATTCCGCAAATAATAGGTTTGTCTTAGGAAAGACTTAATCTGGAATAACTTTAGTGATAGCATTATGTTAGAGAGTTCTTGATTATCATGAGAGACATCATGTTCGATTTATCCCAATCATCATGCTCTACTTTTCTTCTGTAGTGCTTTTTCAGAAGAGAGTAATAGGATTATCGTGTCTTAAGAGATAATCAAGGATTTCATTTAAGAGCTAATCTTATAGAAACTTTAAATAAAGCAAAACATTTTAGGTTTAAAAATTAGAGTGGATGAGATATATATAGAAGAAAATTATAGTGAGTAAAGTTATGGGTACTAAAAATAAGGCAGACGAAATGATCAAAAAATTAATGAAGGATCATTGATGTAAGGATCATTATGTGAAGAGGTTGTGATATGTCTATTACTAACATCAAAATAATAGACTTATTTAGAGTTCTACTTAAACGAAGACAAATCAGCTTTGGCCAGAAATGTAATCATTTAAGCATGTGTGCAAAGTGGTTGTAACAAATCAGCTTTGGCCAGAAATTGAGACAATCACTTTAGTTATGCACTTGTTAAGTATGCCATCTATGAAGGAATTAAATCAGCTTTGGCCAGATATTAAGACATTCATGTTTATGATGCACACTTAACATAGCTTTCGTAATACTTGGATGATTAGTAGATGTATCAAATCAGCTTTGGCCAGAAATGATACATCAGAAGCTCATTCAAGTAAAGCCATTTTGGTTTTGTGAAACATTATTTGATCCTTATTAATTAACTAAGTATTTACAAAACCAATCATTTAATAGCAAACTACCTGTTAGCACGGGGTTCGGGGCGGAGCCCTGAGCTAAGTCTTAGTTCACATTAAACAGCCTAAAATAATGAGGTTTCGAGTGAGATCTCAACTCAGTTATGAGGTCTCGAGTGAGATCTCGAGTCAAGTCTCGACTCATCTTGCAACATTATGAGGTCTCGACTCATTAATGGTCTCGAGTCGCAACCTCAGTGTCTCGAGTCATAATCATAGTCTCGACTACTATGTTTTATGAGATCTCGAGTGCTTGATGAGATCTCGAGTCGCAACCATGGTCTCGATTTGTGAAGTTTGAAGCCCTTAGTCGAAACCTCAGTGGTCTCGAGTCTAAACCTTATGGTCTCGAGTCGAAATCGTTGTCTCGAGTCGAAATCGTTGTCTCGAGTTGTAAAGGTTTGAGAACAGTCATGATTTCGAGTAGAGACCTTATGGTCTCGAGTAGAGACGATTTGAGAACCCTTATGATTTCAAGTCGAGACCTTGTGGTCTCGAGTCGAGATCTTGGTCTCGAGTCGAGATCTTGGTCTCGAGTCGAGATCTTGGTCTCGAGTCGAGATCTTGGTCTCGAGTCGAGATCTTGGTCTCGAGTCGAGATCTTGGTCTCGAGTCGAAACCTAATGGTCTCGAGTAGAAACCTGATGGTCTCGAGTAGAAACCTGATGGTCTCGAGTCCACTGTTAACAGCTGTTGTTGTGAAAATAACTGAAAATTCGAATTTTTTTTTGGGATTTCGAGATATGGTTTCCTGTTATAGTGATGATCTAATTTTATCAAAATATTTTGAAAATTTTATCTGATTATCTATTAACAAATTTCGAAAATCTTTAGAATGCAAAACCGATCAAAACAGGAAATAACACTCATAAATCCTAATTACATTCCAAAACATAAGGGAATTTTCGAATTTTCCTAAGAACACATGATGAACCCTAAACATAAGAACAAAATTATGGAACCCGAAACCTGAATTTTTAAGGTTTTTTATAAACAGATTTCGGACTTGATTTTAACCATTATGATTTCGAGTCATTTATATAACATTCTTTTTCCGAAAAAATTGACTTCTGCACATCAGAATCGAAACCAGCCGTGAAGTTCATTAAATTTTCAAAACTTATGTTTTCCAGATTTCAGTCCCAGAATTAAGGATAGGAAAACAGAAGCGACTAATCAACATATGCTCTGATACCACACGTTGTATCAGTTCTGTTTTAGGCATAATGGAAAACATGAATACATACCTTTGATTGCATCAGTACAGGCCAGCAGAAGTGTTTGACATGATTGTCAGCTTGATCTGGTTCCTCCTTAGGGTGCAATCTAATGATGGTGATGAAGAAACCGAATAGGGTGTTCGGTTGGGAGAGAGAGGCGATTGATGTTATGTGTTATTAGGGTTTGTGTGTTGTCTAACCCTTTAACCTCCACATTATTCTCCTTATATATGCACCCAGGAGGAAACCCTAATTAGTTAATAAGGGTAATTAGGTCCATCAACAATTACCAACTAATTATTTAATCGGTTGTTATATATTTTGATCCATATAATGTAAATGCTTATAATGGCTACTAGATTAAATATTATACCATAATATATTTAATCTTACAAATTATAAATATATATACATTTGTTAAAATACTTTCAAATATAAGCTAAAAAAATAAATTTACCTTAAAGTTCATAAAGGGACTTTACCAACTTAAAGCAATTCACATGTTCTACCTGTTTCAGTTAAGAGCAAAATTTCAAATTTATGACACAAAAAGCATTATTATCGTTTAAAAATCTACATTGGAAATAGGTTGTAATTGTGAACACATGACCAAAAGCTAATCACATCCACTGATTGTCTCCACAAATGGCTCTTCAAAAGCACACTGTTTTGCCAATGGAAATATTGAAAACACTGTAACAAAATACAAAATATACATAAAATTATTACTTACACGTATATCAATATATTAATGCATATGTATAGGTGAGATATGAGAAAGAAATTAACTTATAGCAATCCAACAAGACAAAGAAATTAAAGTTTATGTACAAGGTATCAATCAAATAAGGTTAACATACGCATTCGATGGCATCCAGCTTTCTTTTAATCTTTAAGATTTATAAGGTTTTACACGTATAGTGAATCTTTAATGCATATATACTCCTAGATCATTTTAGATTATTTTTAAAACAACATAAATTCTATAATCATATTCAGCACCCCAATTTTATACAAGACATTCAAATTTTTGGACAAAAAGAGTTGGTATTCAAACAACTTAATATATAAATAACATTTGTGTACAGCTTAATAATCTCGATACATTCTACTGACCTTGGTTAGTATTCATACATACTAAAGCACTGATGAAGATCATCCACTGTTGAAGACCAAAGCACTGATGAATACCAAATGCCTGTTGAAGACAAGCACTGATGAACCAAAGGTCTGATCAACCAAAGGTGAACCACTGCCCAACAACAATAGTAGTTCAGCATCAACATCAGATATTGCATCAGTGTTTATGTTAATAGTGTTTATATGTAACAGTATTTATGCAGTAAAATACACTTTGAGCGGGTTTGACCCGTTTAATATATTATCCTTTTAGTTAATTTTCTTTTCGAGTTGTCCCATCTAAGATAAAACACATGATTAAATCATATGGTCAAATTGTTAAAGGTCTTGATGATTTAAGATGCTAAATGCGTGCCGTCTATTAGCTAATCATTTGTAATTTATAACGTGTTGGACCAGGTGATCAGACCCTGAAGAACAGATGATATGGAAAGCCAAAACTGGATCCTAACAGTTGATCCACAATAAGCACTGCCCATCTAAGTTTACTCCAATGACAGTGGTTATAACAAGTTAATAAGGCAAAGCACTGATATGCCTAACAACTGATGGATATAAATACTGTTGTACACAAAGACTGATGAATACATAATTAAAAGCATACAAAAAATATGACATATTAATGGCTCTGCTATAAGAAAAATTATTTTTCTTTGTTAATGTAAATACAAAAATGAATTCAACTAATCATCCACTTTACTCTTGTATCTCAATGTAAATGTAAATAACAAATTCAATAAGCGGTGTATGTGTAAATATTTTTCATCACTTGAAAATATGGGGAAACGAAAACACAACCGTCATTATACCTTTACCATCATTACACATCAAACATCTATAATCTCTTCTTTCAAAAATCTCTTCCTCACCGTCATTTTCTAGGGTTTCAACTTTCATAATCTCAGACTTCTACACTTCAATCACCGGAGGTTTTACTGTTTTTTTCTTGAGCAACTGGTATGTACACTCATATTGTAATGAACTTTGTAGTGTTTAACCGATCTTAATTCAAATCCTATCTTGCTACAAATACGATTTTAAACGTTTATTGCTATACATTAAAGAAGGGTTTAGTTAGGTGTTTGAATCATTCGTTGAGAACATGTTAAAATACTCATTATTTGCGGAAAAATTTTAACACGTACTCTGTTTCTATGATTAATTTCAGTAGATACTGTGTTAAACAATCATTATTGAAAGCAGTTATGGAAGTTGTAATTAAATGTTAATCAACGATTTGTTTGTATTTTTCAACACTTTGGTGTTTTGTTGTTTGGAATTTGTTTGTACATGTTTTTATAATCATCAAGAATTATATTTTTGTTTTCTACCTTTGTAATAGCTGATTACTGATTTAGATATTAAAACAAGTTAATGACATTGTGTGATACTGAGTTTTTAGTTTAGTTAATATACTTTTTTTCTAACAGTTAGCGTGTAATACAAAAAGTTCATGTTCATCTTCGAAGCCAACTTTTTAATGTCAATCTTTTAACATCTTTACTGATTCAGGTTTTATCATGTATTCTACATTTGTGAAGTTTCTTGATAACCCATAATCATTGAAAGTGGTATGACGTGTTTTTATATACATGATTTATTTTTTATTGAAATATATATTTAACAGTTGTTATGGTTTATATTTTCTTACACTACATAAAAATTTTATACAGGATGTACCTTTAGCCTTTGATAATCAAAAGTGGAGAGACCGTTGGGAAAAAAATAAGTTGCGAATCTATCATGAGTGTGGTAAAAAATGGGTTGTGAGGGTCAGAACACAAAATTCAACGCCACTAATAACTGATGGTTGGGACAGTGTTGTTAAAGATCTTAATCTGCCGAGGGATACTTTGTTGGTTTTCAGACCATTAGGAGATTTTGGGCTTGAACTTTCATGTTTTGTGGATGGCATTTGTGGTGAATCTTATTTCACGTTTAATCGTTATGCAAAATTTGGTTTTACGGTATGACTATTGATCTTAACTTCAATTCTTTTGCACCTTAAACGTGTCAACACTTATTCTCATAAGTTACATACTTCACGTATAGTATTCATTATTTTTAATTTTATGCAGGTAATCGAAGATTGTTTCATTAAACAATTTTACGTAAACAACCCACCAAGTGGCATATATCAAATCTGTCATAAGGGTTCTTATTGGAATGTTGAGGCGTCTAAGTTTAATACCAACTTTGTATTTGCTAAAGGATGGCCGAAAATGTGCAACGATGTTGGGATACTGGAGGATGATTTGCTTATCTTCAGGAGAATTGATAATGTTGTTTTTGAGTTATTAGTTTATCGAAACGAGACTGGGATTCGGTTGTCGAAGAAACCTGAATCTGACGATGATAGTGTACTTGAGATATCCAAGGCTGATTATTTTGAGAATGTATTCAAGGTACGTATGTACTTAGCATTAGCAGTAAAAGATTTATTAATTTTAGCATTTTATTAATTATTCCATTAATGTTGACCAGGACATCTATGAGGATGATAAAGTTGCGTCTTTAGGTGAAGGAAAAACCGTTACTCAGGTACTTACTTAATTATTAAAATTATTTATTTTTAATTTAACACATATAAGAATTTAATGTTTTTACAACTATTAGTAATATTGTTTACTGGTGTTATATTTATCCAATAATGTAATATTTAGAAGAAGTTACCAACCAATGCACTACCAAAGGCTGTTAACTCACGTAAAGCAGTCAAGTTTGATGTTGAATGCACGCCGAAGAAACGCATGTCTTCACGATTGAAAAAAACACAAGATGTAAGTTTACCATCTTAAAGATTGTTATATTACTATGGTTATTAAAGTTACTCTATGACAACAGGTTAAGAAGAAAGGTAAAGTTACTTCTGACAGAAAGGAGACGGTCAAGAATACGACTAAGGGAAATGCCGCCTTACCTATCGACACAATTGATCATATTGGATGTTCTTCATCTGCTCATAAGGTTAAGGTATCTATACTCGCAACTTAATAAGTATATGTTATATAAACTGTTTTTTTTTTTTTGCGCATATATTCAACATTTCTTTAATTCACATGTATATGTTTACTTTTTCATCAAGGGGAAGAGAGCCGGCAATGTTCACAAAAAGCGTAACCGTACAAATAAGAGTACAAAGACTGCAAAAAAACATTATGGACATCTTCTCGACCCTGAGTTCTTTCACTTTGTTCGCAAAGGAGACTATAGGCTGGTATACCATTTTTTATAACAAACTAATGATTTATGTTTATTTGTCTGACTATTATTTTTTTCCACACAATACATGTAGCGTCTTCCTGCTGAAGTTGCCAAACGAGCAGGTCTTTCTATTGATCTTCATCCCTTGAAAGTTCAAAATATGGTTGGAGTTGTGGATGTTTATGATGTGAAGACGGAGTTAAATGAATGTTGTAACACCCCGTGTTCCCAGAAGTCAAAGTCAAGGTCAAAGTCAACGACCGATCGCGCGACTTGACTTGTAATCTACTCTTATTATGTATTCGACTTAGCTGTATTATGTGGAGTAAACGTTAATAATCACACTTAATCGCAGAAATCGATGTATGTTTATCGCCAATAATCACTTTACGACTGTGAACTATAGGAAGTAACAATGCGATAAAGTTAACTAAACGCTAAGCTACTTAACGCTAATCGAATCGACATCGAATCGCAATATGAATCGCAGTGAATTACAGGTTCTGGATATTGTTTTACGTGCGTGTGCTATTTTTGTGTTATTTGTGCATGTTAATTATGTTTCGTGGTAATCAATCGCAATCGATATCGCAACTTAATCGAATCGCAATCCAATCGCAAACACTAAACGCAAGTTAATTATAGTGATTGTATGTTGGATATAGTGGTTAGGATTAATGGGTAATACTATCGCAACACTCGAATCACATCGCAATGCTCAACGCACGAAACGAGACACCAAAATCCAACTCGTCGAAGCCACTCGATCAAGTGACCACTCGATCGGATGGCCAACCGATCGGGTCGCCACCCGATCGGACTGTCACCCGATCGGTGACCCACTCGACCCACGTGCTTTTTGCCATTTTGGGAAACCCTATAAATACCCCCCCACCACCTGTCACATCATTTGATGCTACAACGAAAACTTCAAAGGACAAGCCATCATACACAAACACATCCATTCCCAAACGAGCGTCAATCCGACCGAATGGCCATCCGAACGGATTGTCATCCGGTCGAATGGCCATGGGGTCGGATGACCACTCGTCATCTTGTATCTCTTGCACCGTTTTACGCACCGTTATTCACTTACGATATCGTTCTGATCAGGCTAATCTCGCTCTAAGTGCTCCCTTCAATCCATCATCGCTGTGAGTATACTCGGTCCCTTTTTGCTTTATGCACTTTTGGGTGTTACATACGTTACCTATATTCAAATCACATCAAACACACAACGCAAACACGTTAACGCTAACCATTACAGTATACTATACGTGACTCGATGAATGCCTGTTTGTTATGTTTACACATAGATTGATGTCTACCTGCCTTAGCAACGATAGTACTATAGTTTGGACTCTGCACCTGTTACTCAGGGGTTGTTAAGAACCATTACTCACATGATCGCAGTGGCGAATATGTGTTGCGAACTGCCTCACGCAGTCAACCCGCAGTCATTGGTATTGATGGAATCTTTGTCGATAACTTACGTACTTCACATCACACGTTGTACGTGCTGGTTATGCGTAAACGATTTCGAACTCTATTATGCTATATTAAACTTGTATGCTCACCTTTACACTATGTGTATTGACTTTTACTTGAACGTATGTTACAGGTGCTTAAGATGCTAGGATGCCTGGTCTGCTGGGTGATGAAATTGAGGCTAGGAAAGAGTCCTAGAAACAAACGAATAAACTGTCTATTATGAAATCTGAGTTGTCGGATCAGTACTTGTTTGTGAGACAATTATCTGTAATAACTGTTTTATTTGGATATGTTATGGTATGGGACATGACGTTTAAGTTTTTGGTAATTAATAGTTGTTGTGGATACTCATGGACAATCTGTTTCGCTCAGTGTCCCACCCCGATGATTCCGCCATCGGTTGGGGTGTGACAAATTGGTATCAGAGCCATAACTATAGGGAACTAGCAAAGACGCAACCTAGTTCGGGTTGTTGTCTTAGAATCGACCTAGACTATAGACTAAGTACCCCACGCGACCTCTAAATGTGTAAACTCTATCACTTATGCAATACCAGGGATACCAGTATGAAATGGGACAACTCGCACAAAGTGATTTATTTTGCTCGAGTGAAACACCTCGTATGAAGTAGGTCGCATTGCCCGAGTTGTGCACTTCGTACAAAGTATTCCAGCTCGATCTCCAAACGCTCGACAATCTTTCTTAAGATTGTCAAGCTGTTTTAGCCCATCCTAAGGCTATCGCATGCACAACTTTCAACACAATCGAGTAATTCGATCGGGAATAGGTGTAAAAACCGCAAACTCTCGATTGGATCGCTCGCTCGACATGCATTTTTACTTAAAACACGAGAATTTGCGTTGAATCAGGAGTGAAATCTGTACTTCGACGCGAATTTTCCCCTTTACTTCATCAAAAACAGGGAACATCGTCGTTAAGTTAGGGGTGAAACCCGAACCTTGATGACTTATTCCGCTCTATATTCTGGTTTTTCGATATCCTTCCCAAAGTCTCGACGGACTCCAACGACTTTAGTCACGCCATGTCTGGAAAGATGCGTGCCATTTGCCCAGAATCGAGGCAAGAGCACAGTCTAAAAGGCGAAGTGCGTACTTGAAGCCCTTGTGAATAGTCGAATCACCTTGGGTAGTCGATGTCTACAATCTATCCTCGATTTCATGTGCTTTGATTTGAGGTTATTTGACTTTATGTGGTTTTAAATGTTATTTGTTAGCGTTTTGAGGTAAACAGTACAGTGGTACTGATGGCTTTGATTACTCACTTTTCGCTCCACCTAAAACACACACAACTCGCACCACGTTAACAAATCGCTTGACATGCTACTCGCAACCACCAAATCGCTAATCATCACCCGCACTCGCAACTCTCGATCGCGTACGTCGCTGTGAAAGATAGGTGAATATGTGCAATATATGTAGGTGAATACGTGCAAAATATAGGTTATGTGGATTATATGCTTTCCTGTGGTTTATGTGCTGCCGTGCTCTGCGTGCTTATGTGTTCTGTGATTATGTGCCTATGTGAATATGTGCTTAAGTAACTGAATTTGTTCCTAAGCTTTATACGTATATAAGTAACATTGAGGGAGATAATAGACTATGCTAGACGTAATCGAAATTGTGTTTGAGTCCTGTGACGATGTCTGCTGCAGACAATGTCATCATCTGGATCACACCTCTCTCTCGCTGCTAGACGCAAACAAGCTGACAAGCGACTCGCTTCACTCGTCGCAAGTCAAGTTGTCAAAGTGATCCCGCAGATTTTCAGCGAGATAAACGAAAATGCTAGCAAATCGTCCGAAGAATCCAGGACTGAGTCTCCTAAAGCTGCTTTCAGCTTCAAGCAGTTCAAAGCGTGCGAACCAAAGGAATTTACTAGGACAGAAGGGTATACTGCTATGTTCCAATGGTTCGATTCTATCGAAGTCACCTTGCGTCAAAGTGGATGTCCATAAGAACTTCGCACAATCAATGCTACCGGCGTCTTCCAATCCCACGCTCTTGAATGGTGGACGGCTGAGAGAAACAAGCGAGGGAACGATGCAGCTTTCGGATTATCTTGGGATGAGTTGAAGAACCTTATGATGAAAGAGTTCTGCCCACCCCATGAACTCCAAAAGCTCTAGGATGAATTCTGGCATATCAAGCAGGATGGCACAGATAACGCTGGTTTAACTGCCCGTTTCAAGCAGCTCAGTCTTATCTGTCCAGGCCAAGTGACAACCCCAGACATTACGATCAAGAAGTATATCCGTGCTCTTCCGGATTGTGTCGCAGACTTTGTGCAAGCTGCAAAGACAACAACTATTGAGGAAACCTACCTACTCGCCACTGAGATCAATGATAAGCGAGTAAGTTCTGGTTATTTCGATAAGGCTGTCAAAAGTCTTCATCAAGTCACCGCAACCACCGCCACTGAAGCAACCGCCACACCGCAATCGTCAAAGCTGTCACGTCACAAGAGAAAGAACAGCAACTCCAGCAACAAGAACTGTGCAATCCCGGCCGCACCTCCCCAAGCAGTACCTGCTCAACCGCAAGCTCATCAGCGTCAAGTAGCGGCACCTTTGGCCAATGCACCACTTGCCAAGCGTGCATACACCGGCCCACACCCGCTCTGCCCTACTTGCACATATCATCATCCAGCTGGTATCGCATGCCGATTTTGTGCTCTTTGCAACATGTATGGGCATTTCACCACCAACTGCCATAACGGCCAGCGCCAGACTCAAGCTCCAGCTAAAGCTCAAGCTCCTGCTCTACCCGCTCCACAAGGACAGCAAGCGGCTCATGCACCCGCTGCTCACACACGAGCTTGCTTTGCGTGTGGTGATCCCAACCACTTCGCAAATGTCTGCCCCAACAGAGTGGTTAAGCAAGAGCCACAGCAGCAGCAGCAGCCAGCACCACAGCAGCAACAGCAACAGCAGCAGTAGCCAGCTCAACAAGCAGCCCGCGGGCGAGTCTTCAACAACAACGCCCGTCAGGCTCAGGCAGACAACAACGTGGTCAATGGTATGTTTCTCGTAAATGGTATTTATGCTTCGTGTTTATTTAATACTGGAGCCGATAACTGTTTTGTGTCGTTTGAATTCGAAAAGCTCCTAAATTGTAAGCGCGCTAACCTCCCAACGACCTTCGACGTAGAAGTTGCCACTGGAAGGACCGTCACCGTCAGTTCTGTTTTACGTGACTGTACCCTTGATCTCAACGGTCACATTTTCCCGATTAACCTTATACCGATGCAACTCGGTAGCTTTGATGTCATAGTAGGTATGGATTTCCTTCGGGAAAACCATGCTGAAATCGTTTGTTTTGACAAGATGATTCGATTCTCACTCGCTAATGGTGATCAATTATGTGTTTATGGTGAAGTCGCTTCGAAGAAATTGCAACTCATGTCGTGTGTCCAGGCTAGCAAGTATCTCCGCAAGGAATACCAAGCTTTCTTGGCACACATTGTAGTAGCGGAGAAAGAAAAGAAAGGTAATCCTGGAATAAAAGACGTCCCCATAGTTTGTGAATTCCCCAGCGTATTTTCTGAGGATCTACCTGGTTTACCTCCCACTCGTGATATCGATTTCCGAATTGACCTCGTTCCTGGAGCAAATCCCGTTGCTAGAGCTCCTTATCGACTAGCTCCTTCTGAAATGCGCGAACTCTCGAGTCAGCTTCAGGAACTACTTGATAAAGGCTTCATTCGCCCAAGCACCTCTCCTTGGGGCGCACCTGTCCTTTTCGTCAAAAAGAAGGACGGATCGTTCCGGATGTGCATCGACTACAGGGAGTTGAATAAGCTGACTATCAAGAATCGATACCCCTTTCCCCGAATCGATGACTTATTTGATCAACTACAAGGTGCTACATGCTTTTCAAATATCAATCTACGTTCAGGATACCACCAGCTACGAATTCAAGTGGAGGATATACCTAAAACCGCATTCCGAACCCGTTATGGTCATTTCGAATTTGTTGTTTGCCTTTTGGTTTGACTAACGCCCCTGCAGTCTTCATGGATCTAATGAATCGCGTGTGTAAACCCTATCTTGACCACTTCGTCATCGTGTTTATTGATGATATCCTGATCTATTCCAAATCAGAAGCCGAACATGCACAACATCTCAGTTTGGTTCTTGAGTTACTCCAGGGAAACCGTCTTTATGCCAAGTTCTCCAAGTGTGAATTTTGGCTTGAGGAGGTCCCATTCTTGGGTCACATCGTCAATAGTCAAGGAATTCATGTCGATCCTGCGAAGATCGAAGCTGTTAAGAGTTGGGTCACACCTAAGAACCTGTCCGAAGTTCGTTCATTCCTCGGATTGGCGGGTTACTACCGCTGATTCATCGCCGACTTTTCAAAAATCGCCATACCACTTACTTCCCTTACGCACAAAGACAAACCTTTTGTTTGGGGAACCAAACAAGAGGAAGCCTTTCAAACTCTCAAGCTTAAGCTTTGCAACGCTCCTATTCTCTCCTTGCCCGACGGAGACGACGACTTCATGGTCTATTGTGATGCCTCTAACATAGGTCTTGGTTGTGTTCTTATGCAACGAGACAAGGTTATCGCGTACGCGTCTCTTCAGCTCAAGATCCACGAGAAGAACTACGCCACACACGACCTCGAGCTTGGCGCAGTTGTTTTTGCCCTAAAGATTTGGCGACACTACCTTTATGGTACTAAGTGTATGGTCTTCACCGACCATAGGAGCCTACAACACATCTTTAACCAGAAAGAACTGAATATGCGCCAACGCCGGTGGGTAGAACTACTCAACGATTACGACTGTGAGATTCGTTACCACCCAGGCAAAGCGAACGTTGTTGCCGACGCTCTCAGTCGACGAAGCTATTTACGCATCGCTCGCAATACTCAATCCCAGTACCATCTCGAGACTCTTATTCGCGACGCCCAACATGCTTGTTTCACCGAGAGTACCTTGAAAAAGGAACGGATTACGCATGATGGCGCTCAACTCGTGAATAAATCGAATGGTATATTCCATTATTTGGACCGAATTTGGATTCCCAAGCATACCAACTTGCGACAAATCGTGTTAGACGAAGCCCACAAACCTCGCTATTCTATTCATCCAGGGGCCGACAAGATGTACCATGACCTTCGTCAACAGTACTGGTGGCCTAGAATGAAAAGGGATATCGCCATCTACGTTTCGAAGTGCCTAACTTGTTCTAACGTCAAGGCTGAACAGCAAAGACCCTCTGGCTTACTTGTCCAACCCGATATCCCTATGTAGAAGTGGGAAAGTATAGCTATGGACTTCATAACGAAACTACCGCGCATGCCATCAGGTCACGACAGCATCTGGGTTGTCGTTGACCATTTGACTAAATCCGCTCACTTTCTGCCGATACGAGAGGACTACAAGGTAGCACAATTAGCCCGAATCTACACCGACGAGATTATCTGTCGACATGGGACGCCTCGTGACATCATCTCTGACCGCGATGGTCGGTTTACCTCGCGTCTTTGGGAAACGTTTCAATCTGCACTCGGTACTACTCTTAATCTAAGTACCGCTTTCCATCCCCAAACCGACGGTCAGACTGAAAGAACGATTCGTACCCTCGAAGACATGCTTCGCTCGTGTGTCATAGATTTTGTTGGTAATTGGGATGCGCACTTACCTTTAGTCGAATTCTCGCACAATAATAGTTATCATTCGAGTATTCAAATGACACCTTTTGAGGCATTATATGGAAGAAAATTTCGATCGCCTATTGTATGGCACGAGATCGGAGACGGGCAAATTACCGGTCCTGAGCTATTGCAAGAAATGACTGAAAAGATCCTCCAAATTCGAGACAATCTACTGAAAGCTCAGAGCCGTCAGAAAAGTTACGCCGATAGACGCCGCAAGCCCCTTGAATTTGACGTTGGCGATCACGTACTCCTAAAGGTTGCACCTTGGAAGGGGGTGATCAGATTCGGCAAGAAAGGAAAACTCGCGCCTCGATATGTGGGACCCTTTAAGATTCTGGAAAGGATTGGCAAAGTGGCCTATAAACTCGAACTACCGGAGGAACTGAGTAATGTCCATCCGACTTTCCATATTTCGAACCTCAGAAAGTGTTTGGCCGACCAGGAGTTACATGTCCCTCTAGATGATCTACAAGTGGACGAAACATTACACTTCATGGAAAAGCCTGTCGAGATCACGGGCCGAGAAACCAAGGTACTCCGACGCTCACGCATTCCCACTGTGAAGGTTCGTTGGGAAGGCAAACGAGGCGCCGAGTTCACCTGGGAACTCGAGAGTGACATGAAGGCGAAGTACCCGCAGCTGTTTGATACGCCTACTTCCTAAATTTCGGGACGAAATTTCCTCAACTAAAGGAGGCTGTAACACCCCGTGTTCCCAGAAGTCAAAGTCAAGGTCAAAGTCAATGACCGATCGCGCGACTTGACTTGTAATCTACTCTTATTATGTATTCGACTTAGTTGTATTATGTGGAGTAAACATTAATAATCGCACTTAATCGCAGAAATCGATGTATGTTTATCGCCAATAATCACTTTACGACAGTGAACTGTAGGAAGTAACAATGCGATAAAGTTAACTAAACGCTAAGCTACTTAACGCTAATCGAATCGACATCGAATCGCAATACGAATCGCAGTGAATTACATGTTCTGGATATTGTTTTACGTGCGTTTGCTATTTATGTGTTATTTGTGCATGTTAATTATGTTTCGTGGTAATCAATCGCAATTGATATCACAACTCAATCGAATCGCAATCCAATCGCAAACACTAAACGCAAGTTAATTATAGTGATTGTATGTTGGATATAGTGGTTAGGATTAATGGGTAATACTATCGCAACACTCGAATCACATCGCAATGCTCAACGCACGAAACGAGACACCAAAATCCAACTCGTCGAAGCCACTCGATCGAGTGACCACTCGATCGAATGGCCAATCGATCGGGTCGCCATCCAATCGGACTGCCACCCAATCGGTGACCCACTCGACCCACGTGCTTTTTGCCATTTTGGGAAACCCTATAAATACCCCCCACCTGTCACATCATTTGATGTCACAACTCCTCACTCTAACCAGGTGCACAAGCTAACTTTTCTCTCGATTTCTCTCAATTCTTGTAAGTTTCTTCCTAAATCTTTGTACTTCTATGATCTACACTTGATTCTTCATTTTTTTCACCGAGCAATCTTCACTTTTAACCGTGAAATCACTAGATTTGAGGTGTTCAAGGGTGATGTTATCATGGAGTTCTTATGAACTTCATGTGTTGGCATCATTTCACCAAGAACAACTTAGATCTGAACGATTTCCATATGATTAAACTATGTTTTCGTCTAAATCTAAACATTTTCTAAGTTAAAAGGAGTGAAAGATGATTTATTCTATTTCTTTCAACTCTTTTACATTCAACCCGATAGAACCGGACCTCGTTCTGATCTTCTACTCATTCTTAGTGAAGTATCGGTTCAAGATCTGATATCTATCAAAGAGACAACCGATTTTGGGTTGAACACGAACAACCGTCAGGAACAGGATACGGATCTGATTGGGGTGATTCCCGTCCGATCGGACGACCCGGGCTTGATGGGGTTCCTGTTGTTTACCCTGAGGTCATACCGTCTCAATCAAACCGTAAACTTTCAAACTTAACAAATTTTCAAACGAACAAGTTACCATGCGAACTGCCATCCGATCGGATAGCCATCCGATCGAACGGCAATCCGCACGGGTGACTTGGATGGTAGAAACCTTTCTTGTTTTTGAAAATGCTACAACGAAAACTTCAAAGGGCAAGCCATTATACACAAACACATCCATTCCCAAACGAGCGTTAATCCGACCGAATGGCCATCCGTTCGGATTGCCATCCGGTCGAATGACCACTCGTCATCTTGTATCTCTTGCACCGTTTTACGCACCGTTCTTCGCTTACGATACCGTTCTGATCAGGCTAATCTCTCTCTAAGCACTCCCTTCAATCCATCATCGCTGTGAGTGCTTTATGCACTTTTGGGTGTTACATACGTTACCTATATTCAAATCACATCAAACACTTTAACGCTAACCATTACAGTATGTTATACGTGACTCGATGAATGCCAGTTTGTTATATTTACACATGGATTGTTGTCTACCTGCCTTAGCAACGATAGTACTATAGTTTGAACTCAGCACCTGTTACTCAGGGGTT
>JARYGA010059739.1:124597-165299 GCA_030545235.1 Helianthus tuberosus
AGATTTTTATGGTATTAACCCTTGTTTAGAAACCGGCATGTTTTGACCTTTTAAAACTCCCTAATACCCTAGTTAATATGATTGAACCATGGTATCTAACTGCTAGTTGTTGCTTAAAGTGGTTGTTGCTTAAAGTGGTTACCAGTAACTAACCTATGATGTATCTTACCCGTTTTCTAAATTTGAAAAACCAACTACTTCAGCAGAATACTGAAAACATGAAGCACAGAGCATGACAGAGCAGAAATGAACTCTAGATGGATACA
Organism: Helianthus tuberosus; assembly: GCA_030545235.1. Classification (NCBI taxonomy): domain Eukaryota; kingdom Viridiplantae; phylum Streptophyta; class Magnoliopsida; order Asterales; family Asteraceae; genus Helianthus; species Helianthus tuberosus. The sequence goes on from JARYGA010059739.1 coordinate 124,864, forward strand.
TATCTAAACTATTACCTAAAGAATCATATATACGTATGTGTGTGTATAGAAAATTAGGGTCAGTAACGGTAATACCTTGACGAAAGAAGCCACCTTACTGTTTGCCGTCTGTTTCTGTTCCTGACCGCTTCAGCTGTATCTGAAGGAGGAGGTTAGCTGCAAACTCTAGTGTTGATTGGTACCGTTGATTCTTATCAGCATCAAACTCCAGCTTTTGCTGACCTGGCACCATACTTTGTGTTTCATAAGCATTAGTATTGTATACCTGGCTTGAAGATGTAACAACATTACACACACTTTGCAAATCACGTGGGTAATCAGCTTGGTATTGCTGAGTAACCTGCATAGGGCCGTTGACTTTATTTGACTGCACGAAATCACCAGTCAAATTGGAAGTTTCGTGTTCATACATCTTTCCCCGAAGTTGTCTTTCATTTAACAATGGTTCCGGCACTGTATTACCCGATAGTTGTTGACCATTAGAGTTGACATTAGCTAACGAAGCCAGAGATGCAACAAGTTCAGGTGTTAAGGAAAGTCCAACTGAAGTAGTTGATGTAGCGGTAACCGGTGGTACACGATCTGCATGTGGTGGGAACTTCAGAACAATCCCGTAAAGACGGGCAGGACCAGAAACTTTCAAAACCGTTTCTAAAAAGTCAGATGGTGGGACCAAGAATAAAGTGGTCCCATCACCAAACTTAACAACTCCTGCTCGGTTCCGATCACCCATGTACTGTAGAAACTCGGTATACGAAGCAAAATCCTCTTCACTATCGGGTAAAAAGTAAACGATATCGAATCCTATAGCATCTGCATAATGTTTTGCCAGCATGTCCAGTCCTGTTCTAGCTGAACAATTAACAATTTCAGGCCTGCATGTTGTCACATTCATAATCTTAAATGTTAAGACGTTGAGATATTAATAATGTAACGCTTAAGGGTGACAAATTCAAAATCAGCTACAGTGGTTTCTTTTCAATTTTTTTGTTTTTGTGTACCTCAACCCCTCAGCTTTCTAAAAACTATGCAAAATGTCATTTTGACCCCACCCCCCCCCCCCCGAGTTTTACGTGCTTATTTTTATGTGCGCGGGTCAGATATAATACGTTTTCATGCTTATTTTTAGGTACGTTCTCGGTTGGTCAACGTTTTGACATAAACAAGTCGAGTCAAATATAATACGTTATCATTAGGCGGTATAAATTCAAGTTACTTTATGTTTCCAGCCACCGCAACACGCGAAACCATTCTTTCACATAAAAAACACTGTTTTCTTACATGCTTATTTTAAGTACGTTTTGGTACAAATCCAAGTTGGTTTACGTTTCGACGTAATTTTTTCTTGGTAATGAGTCGGGTCAAATAACCTACGTTAACGTGCTTATTTTTATGTGTGTTTTCAGTTGGTATACACGTTTGTCGTAAATTTGTTCAGAAAACATGTCAGGTCAAATATTTTACGATACAAATTTGAGTTACTTAAAGTTTCGACGCTGCCGCAACGCGCGGCGTGTCAGAATGCTAGTTTGTAAAAAGACTGGTGCATCAATGAGAGAAACGAATTACTTACATCTCATATCCAATCCAATCTCCGATAGGAACACAACGTGCACGACAAACAGGCGTTCCACCCTTTGCAAGGATTCCTCGCCACACATAGTTCACATGAGCACGATCAACGTTCGAACTCCTCGTGAATCTAGTGTTTGGGGAAACACTTCTGAATACTTGATCGTTTAACAGAGCATGATTATTCGTTTCTTTTATGGGCGTATAACCATCGGTTCTCAACCTCTTGGGCGCCCTTTGAATTTGGTTTGCATCAAAACCATCCCATGTCCCATGAGTTGACTTGGTGAACGGATTCATACCTACTGAAGGAGATGAAAGCATCTGATTCGAAGGAGACGACCTCCAATTTAGATCCCCGGTTGCAGTGACAAAACTAGGGTCGGGCCCACCGATAGTTGAATCCAGAAAAGCAAAAGGTCGCGTAGAGCTAACGGGTCCTACAACATCATGAGGAATCACACGCCCACGTTGAGCAATCAAATCCAAATGTGGTACATGAAATGGCATTCCATTAGCTAATGCAACGGGCCTTAGGCTTATGGATTCGGTAAAATATGGGCTTGGTGCAGGCTCGTTTCTCGAGAACGTAATTGATATTCTAGGATCATTGAAAAGTTTTCCCTGCAGCCCGTTCTTGGCACGTAGAGCCTCTTCCATGCTTCTAAACTCGACAAACGAGCAGAATCTTGAAGGAAAACTTTTGATTGTTTCGATCTCACCAAACAATATTAAGGCATTGTGCAACATTTGTTCGCTAACGTGAACAGTGGGAGGATAAGATATGCACAAAACATTACTTGGAAGTTCTTCATTCTGTTTCGAACCTTCTGATGGCAGAATATGCTGTTAAATAAACATGAAGGGTGATAAGATTATAAAAATATTGATCGTTTGTCTTTTATTGGCTACATAATTAAAAAAGTAAAGTACACGGACGGTCCCTGTGGTTTACCAAAACTTTGTATTGGGTCCCTAACTTTCCAAAAGTACACGGATGGTCCTTGTGGTTTGCACTTTGTAACGCATTTAGTCCCCAGCCAGGCAGCCAGCACATCTAAAGGTTTCAGCAGGTCCAAGTTAGAGGCTAAATGCGCTACAAAGTGCAAACCATCATTCAGCAGGATCAAAAGAACATGGACGGTCCCTGTGGTTTGCACTTTGCACTTTGTAACGCATTTAGTCCCTAACTTGGACATGCTAAAACCTTTAGATTTCTTGGTCGGGGACTAATACGTTACAAAGTGCAAAACACAGGGATCATTTGTGTACTTTTGAAAAGCTAGGGACCAAATCCAAAATTTTGGTAAACCACAGGGACCATCCTTGTACTTTACTCTAATTAAAAAAAAAGGAAATAAATAACTTACTCTTGCAGATTGAGATCTGGAATAATCCACACGAATCGCAGATCCACGCATAGCTTTAAAAGCCTTAATTGCATCATCTAGTTTGAAATAATCAATGATAGCAGAATTTTTGCGCGGTTGAAATTTAAATTCCTCAATTTTGCCAAATTTAGAAAATTTTTCTTCTAAATCTTCTTTTGAAATCGAAGTACCGATACAGCTAACCCACAGACACTTGCAGGGTTTAGCCTACCACACAATTAAGAAGAATTTTAGATAGATACTAGACGTTCGTTAAGCAAATAAAACAATAAAAGAAATAAAATCTCATTAATTGCTCTGCACAGATCTATGAGCACCTAATGTGTTGCTAAATGAAATACGCAACGGAGCATTTAACAATAAACATAGGACAAAACAAGAAAGGGTTTCCAACATTTTTGGAAACGTGCATAAGGGAAATTAGAGCGTTGCAGATAAAGGCGACAAGTGTGCAAATCTAAATGTGTATGTTAAACCCTAACAATCTCATAATAGATAGAAATATAATTGTTTCTCATGATACTTCTTATTATGTGCATTGCAAAAGAGCATAAATCGGTGTTGTTTGTTTTTTAAGAGGTAAAATGTCTGCAGTCTGCGGACCACATCTGCAGACATCTGTAGAAGAAGAGGTGTACCAAACCTCTGCAGGGCTGTTTGTTTTTTAACGTATGCAGTCTTCCAAAATAAACTGGTGGTGGTGTACGGGCGGTGGTGGTGGGTGGTGGTGGTGTTGGACAGTGATGGTGGTAGACGGAGGTGGTGGGTGGTGGTGGTGGTGATGGACGGTAGTGGGCGGTGGACGGTGGTGGTGATGGACGGTGGTGGGTGGTGGACGGTGGTGGTGGACGGTAGACAGTGGTGGTGGACGGTGGTGGGTGGTGGACGGTGGTGGTGGTGGTGGTGGTGACGGGCGGTGGTGGTGGTGAGGGGCGGTGCCGCGGTGGTGATGAGTGGTGGTGTTTAACCCTCTGCAGACCTTAGAAGATCTTAGAAGTGGCATGGCCAAGTCTGCACCAAGAAGAGCTCACGCATACGTTTTTTAATGAAACGTCTTCGGAAAAACAAAAAGTCTGTGCGTGGTCTGCGCGGCGCAGACAGAAGAGCTTGCGCAGAGGTTTTCAGAAAAAACAAACAGCACCTTAATATTCTACCATGTAAATTTTGCTTGGTCTTATTATGTGCATTGTGATTCAGTAACTGTCACTCTCAAATTTAATAGTCCCATTAAAAGAGAAAATAAAACCATACAAAATAGTTTATTGAATGGCGACATACAACTAAACTGGTGCCAACAAAAACATCAAAGGTTAATTCTTATCTAGTAACTGAATGCTTCATTTATTCACTCGACGCGTCTGAAAGATCAACTGTATCCTAACCATCAAATTATACATACATTCCAATAAAAAACAACTCCTATATCAATATATTTCCACTAAAAACAAATATTTTTTCTCTCTCCTTTCAATTAAATAATATTATCATTACATTTTTCTCTCACTTCCACTAACAACCACTTTCAAAATATATTAAAAAATTATAACGGGTGAACAGTGTCCCCCCAAATATACAGATGAACAGTAACATTTTCTCTCTCCTCTACTCACAACCACTTTTTATACCCTTTATAATATAAAAACCCCTCACATAATTTGATGGTTAGGATGTGAATGCTCTTATGAGTTATCTAATTATGTTTGTATAAGTTCTATTTGGATCACGTTTTAGGTTTATGTGTCCATGCTCCACATGACTTGTAAAGAAACGTTTATATTGGTAGTACATCATTTACCAACCTTGAAATAGAAAATTCTAGATCACTCATAGCACAATGGCTTGCATGATGTGCATTAAAAATCGTATCTTACACCAGTCCAGCATGTGAAAAAGGATTACCAATTACCGATCATGCACCTAAGCAAGAGGGGCGTCCTAGACTAACTTAAGCAATTAATACGACAAAAGAATGTTGTATATGTGGTCCAACTTGAAATAAGAACCATTCCCCATTGTTAAATGGTAAAAGCTCTTTATAGTACAAGAATTACATTGCTAAAAGAACTAAAAGAAGAAGAGACCTAGATTAGCTCTTCTCCAAATACACTCAAGACCTAATGAGGTGAATATTCTTCTATTGGTATATCAAGTTATTACAAAAAAACACTGGTTTCCACACATTGAAAAACCGGCAACAAATTCGTTCCTCAAGAAGTCCACCCATCCAAAATTTTGTAAATACCACTTGCATCAATTTAATCAGGTCATTAACGATAAAGCTTAGTTCGAACGTTGCATCACTTTACGTTTACTTTCATCGTTCGATTTTGCTAGAGATATGCTTTTTGAGTTTTTTTCATAAAGATTAATTGCAAGTTTTCAATGCACTTTCTGTCGCTTATTTTTTCATCTCATTTTTAAAATATAGAAATCAACCATTAAATCTTTGCAACGAAAACCCTAGGCGAAATCTCTCATAATTAGATCAAAATTACCATATAAAATAACTCAATTTCAAAGTTTTTTTGGTTCAGAAAAACAATAATGTTTACGAATTAAACATATACTAGAAGCAATGATACAAATCACCATATCCAAACGAGCAATCATAAATTCATAACAAAGTAAACCTAACAAAATAACACCAACCGGTTTAGCAAAATCAATCTTCAACGGATAACCACGCAAAACGACGCCGTTCAAACTCTCCTTCACCCTCCTAGCATCCTCCACATTCTTCAAGTACACGAACGCATAATTCCGCAACAAAGAACACGTTTCGACGCTCACACCACCAAATTTCTCAAACATATTCTTCAAATCTGAATCCGTAACACCGGCGGCCAGATTACCGACCCATAGATTGGTCGACATCGTGGTCGATTGACGATTCGTTAGGGTTTGTTGTTAATTGTGAGTTTTGCTGTGTGGAATATGTGATTGATTGCTTTGATTTGACGCTATGATAAGTTGATGAAGATGAATGATATGATTGTTGTGAGAATTAGGTTGAGAATTTTGTTGCAGACGGTTGATTTTGGAATATTAGGGTTTGGGGTTGAAGATGAAGAAAGGGGTGAATTGATGATGGTTATATACAAGGAGTTGTGACGTTTAAGAACTGTTACTATACTTTTTTAACGGCCAACAAATTAATCTCGACCACTTTTGTGGCACCCGTTAGACCAGACGGGGTACTTTGAGTGTAACTCGAGTCCATCACCATATCCGGGGAAAACCCGATAACCCACCCGCCTGTAGACACGACGGTGAAATTACCGGTAAAACCCGTTTGGCTCCAGGATAGAACCCAGGTTTCGCTGGGTCTCCTATCACCAATGCCATACTCTAAACCAAATGGGAGTTGAACTTGCATTCCACCACTTGATCTAGAGATCATTGGCACTATACTAAATTAATTGATGATAACTTTGGCATATTTTTTAATTAATACTTGTTTAAAATCTATAAAAAGAAAATAATTTTTCGAGGATTTCTTAAGATATTAGTTGGTGTATAAGTTTTACAACAGAGCCCAAAAGAATTACATAACAAGACTGTGTTTGTGGTGTTTTTTTACAACAGAGCACAAAAAATTACATAACAAGAAAATAAATTAAAACAACCACCATGACTACCCTCTTTGGTTAACTTGGTTAACTGCATCTAGTAATATTGTGATGGCAATTTACACCACTTGCCTCCATCAATGGTCTTTCGTTTCAAATTGTTGTTTGTCCAACTGAACGAATGAGCTTTGACCTCTTGAATGATCTTCTCAGTACATTTCTACATCGTGTTTAATACCAAGTCGTTTGGTGTTTTCCACAACACCCGACAGGTAGAATTAATGATTGACATCAACAATTTTTATCCTTGTTTCCACCGGTTCCCGAGACCGAATCCAATATTTCTTTAGTCGAGTTTTTCTCGTTTAGACCTATGTTGCACCATGTCGATAACCCAGACCAAACACTTGCAACGAACTAACATGAAACAAACAGATGGTTTGCCACTTCATCTTGCAAGACACACCAATAACAAACTATTGAGCTTACATTAATATGTTGATTATATCATTATACATGGGTCAAAATCAAAAAACACTAGTCATGTTTATCAAGTCAAAACCTAAACATAAACATAATATCAGAGATCCTTACATATGGGAACAGTTATCTTCGTAGATAATGATGATGAAGCCATGATTCCTTTTGTGACGCCTTTTAGTGATGAGGATTTATAGAGAGAATACTTGATTTGGTATTCTTAAGGAGTTTTTATATTATTATCTGTATAGTTCTATAGGGGAAGGTTCAAATGAAAACCACTAGTTATTGTGAAAACTCGAAAACTAATTAAAAAAGCCAAAAAAAAATACCAAAATTTTTTTTTTTTTTGCATATTAATTTTCGCAGGTTTTTTTATATAAAATTTTTTTTTCAAAAAACAAAAAAAAAAAAAAAAAATTTTGTGTAGTGCACATGTGTATGTGTACTACAAATTTTTTTTTTTGTTTTGAAAAAAAGTTTTTTTTCATACATAAAAACTAGCGATTTTTATAAAAAAAATTGATAAAAAAAAATTGTGTGTTTTTTAGGCTTTTTTTAGTTAGTTTTCGAGTTTTCACAATAAAAGTGGTTTTCATTTGAACCATCCCCTAGTTCTATATACTTATATTATATAATACATATACATATTAGATGGGCAATAATGTAACTTTATAGTTAGGTTATTAATTATGTTTGGTTATTATTTAATGAAGTAAGATTGAAATTTAATAAGTTTGAGTTATTAATTATGTTAGGATATTAAATAAGTTAAAATAATAATAATTTAATAATGATATAACAAAAATTTATGTCATTTAGACTATTATAATTATAATAATAGTAATAATAACAACAAAAAAATATTAATTTCCTACGTATACATTTACGTGGAGGGGAATAGTTTCCTTTGGTTATTGGCCAAAAATGGCGGCAGTAACATGATTTTTTTTTATTTAGCATATGATAGTTATTTATAACTAAAAAAGGGATATTTACATTTACTATGACAGGGAATAGTGTGTCCCTGTCATTGGTCGAAATGGGCGACCGGCAATACACCATTGGACAAAGCAGTTTATTATTTTTTACCCGCTTTAAAATTACGTCTTTGCCCCCGAATAGTTTTTCTCTGCCATTGGTCGAAATGGGCGACCGGCAATACCCATTGGACCAACCAGTTTAATATTATTTACCCGCTTTAAAATTACGTTTTTGCCCTTAGTTAAAAAACACGGTTATGCCCCAACTTCAAAATACATTTACCCTTTTGCCCCAATCTAAAAAATACGAATTCGCCCTCGGTAAAAAAATAACGCTTTTACCCTCAACCAAAATTACGTTTTCGCCCCAATTCAAAATAAAAATTTGTTCCCCCCAAAAATTTACGATTTTCCCCTCGATTCAAAATTACGTTTTTGCCCCCAGTGTAAAATAAAAATATGGTTTTCCCCTAGCTAAAAATTAGGATTTTACCCTTGGGAAAAAATTCGGTTTTTCCCCCAAGTAAAAATAAAAATATAACTTTGCCCCTAGCAAAAATCGTGTCAAGAAGCTGCCTAACACTCTTTTTACTTTTCCTTTCTAGCAATATTATAGTACTGTTTTTTTAATTGGTTGAGAATTATTCGGTCATCGCCCCGCAACGCGGGCGGGGCATTACCTAGTTAAATACATAAGGTATCTTTATAACAAAAATATGATTATATCAATCTAATTTAAATTTAAATACTCTTAATAAACAACATTTTTAGGCATATAAGGTTATACTTATGTTTTGTGAGTTAAAAAAAAAAAAAAAAAAACCTTGATTTTTTTACATTTAATCCAAAGGTTTTAACCTTTTGCAATTTTAACCCCATATATTTTTTTTTTAAATTTTAACCAAAAACTTTTAATTATTTGCAATTTAACCTCACAACTTTTTACATTCAACTTTTGTTTCTTATACTTTTATCTTTCGCAAATTTCCGTTTTACCATTTTTCTAGCCGAAACTTTGTGTTGTTTTCGAATCCAACCTTTCGTTTAAATAGATTCTTTATACCAGTCCCTTCTGTTTCCAATTCGTTCACCTTAAGCACAACTTTTAATCATGAAATGAAAAGTTTGGCTAACCACATGCAATATATTGTTTAAGCTTACAAATAATCATTTAGCAAAGTATATTGTTCAAGTTTACAAATAATCATTTAACAATAATTCATTCATAACTTAACCGATACATATTTTATATAGATAGTTAACAAAAGCCTACACATATAGATACATGTTAAATAAACAGTGGCAAACCCGAGAATTATTTTCTCGGGGTGCGAAAAAGAGGTTTAACCAAATTTTCAAAGAGTATGATTGAGATTTTGCCTGTAAAATACACTAATTTTTTTTAAGGGTGGCGCCCGCCCACCCAAGCTCCACTTGGGTTCGCCCTTGTACTTAAGGTGAGTGATGTGTGGTTTCGAGTAGCAAACACACAAAAATACCTTGTTATGTAAACATTAATCACATAGTCATTGGCAGAGGTTATTGGTGGCGCAGGGGTGCCCCGGCCTCCACTGATTTTTTGTGAACTAACACGGTTTTTAACCTAAACCACCATTTGTGAACTAACACGGCTTTTAACTTATACCGAAATTGATTATAAAATCAGTTTGGTGAAACCGGTCCCGATTTCAAGTCGAACCACCGTTTAAATATAGGTTTGAGAACTTCTCCATTATAACCAGATCTAAGGGGTGTTCAAAACCAGATATCTAAAGTTTTCTGGTATTTCTAATATCCAATAAAACCTATAAAATAAATTTTCAAATATTCGGATATCCAAAATATCCGGAATTTTTTAAAATCACTATCCAAACCTGAATCTGAAAATTCAGATATCCGAATTTTGGATATTTCGGATTCAGATATTGGATACTTCGATTGGATTTTTGGATTTGGATATTTTGAATACCCATAGTTAAAACCAAATTGAACAGGCTAGTGAACGGTTTTAAGCCGAACTGATCCTTCAACGAACGTTACTTTTCCACTTGGAATCTTGGAGCCAACTTTGCATTCTTAGTTTCTTACAGTCTTTCTTGGTCTCACTATCTATTAATCTATTAGACAATGAATGTGAGCCCAGCCCAAGAGTTCTAAAGTCCTATTAACTCCACTAGGCGATTCCAATGTAAGTTTAAAGCCCAGCCCGGCTTGTTTTGAATATAAATCATTCTCACCAACTAACTAGCCCATCCCTTTTAACAGCTCAAGTTTTTGGGCCTGGTTAAGTCTTTTCCAACATTTCCTGCATAGTGAGTAGTGACTTTGTGTTATGTTCTAATACTGGAACAATGTGAGCAATTCATATTATTTAAATTTAATTTAGATTAAATAATATAAATTATCAACTTATTTGTACATAAGATGTTATAGATCATGTTTGGAGAGGGTTTTTTTTTTTTTTTTTTTTTTTTTTTTTTTTTTTTAGTCCAAAGTATTTGATGAATTATTTTTAACGCAAAACTATTTGAATTTTTACTTTTAACCCAAAAATTTTCATCTTTTCAATTTAACCTCATGGCACTTTTACTTTCAGATTTGGACCCCTATACTTTTCATATTTCCCAAATTTTCCGTTTTAAGGTTGGTTCTAAATTTTGCGAGTTAACACGGCGCAACGTGCGTGTGTGGTTCAATGTTTTTACGTTATGTTTTACGCTTCGTTCTAAGTTTTGCGAGTTAATATGGTACAACGTGCGTGTGTTGTTTAACATTTTTACGTCGTCTCTCTTTTTCCCGTTTGACAAGTTTGTCATAACGTGCCGGTCCTAGACCGACTTAGTTATTATTTCCTATGTTTTACGTTTCATTTTAATTTCTTTGTCGTAAATTCAGTGTTGGTGGTCACTCGCGGTGGTGTGACATTGATGCTATTTGGCATCGTTTTACGCGCCGCCGCAACACGGTGGGTGCTTAATACTAGTTTTTATTAATTTTTATATTATCTTTTCAGTATCTAAAGTTAAAACAATAAGTTTTGTAGAGCCTATTTATAAACATTTATAAGATTTATAGATGGTGGAGATAAATTTCTAAAAGAATAAGGTCGTGGATTATTGAAGTGATGTGACATTTTTAGTTTATGGACCTTAAAAATGTCTATGAAACTATTATATTTGTGTTTAGTTTCTTCCTAATTTCCCATATAAATATGAAAGTGTATGATGGAAGTTCATATTAAAGGGAGATGCATCGAGATGGATCGATAAGCGTCTGAGTCTTTCTAATAGCGGTCTCATGTTCAAATCCAATTTTTAGTAATTTATGTCTTTAATCCCCTTGTTGCCGGCGCATAATGTGTTTTTACCTTATCCCATTAGTTTGTGACAACCCTCAAATTCCATGTATTCCGTACAATTTATTAATGACAATTAAAGTGCTTGACGACTGTGTGGAATTATTTAACTGCTCTCTGATTTACGTGTTATGCTTACATGTACTTGTTAACACACTAATAAAGTACAGAAAAGTCATTAAATAGTCCGTTATGATTTCCTAAGTGTTAGAAATTAAAAACGTTACAAAAATATATACATAAGACACTTTTCGGATTAATTAAGCACTTTAACGGAACAGTGTCAAACCGAACAACCGGACTTAACCCGGAACATAAAAATATTGTCAAAGATATTGTTTTTCCTTTTCTGAGCTAGTTAGGATCCCCGAATACCCTAACACCCGTTATAATTCACAACACACATAACACACTAGTAAATCACCTAACTAAACAAACAAACACCTAACTATCTAGTTCAAACCAAACGAATTACCCCCCCCCCCCCATAACCGGTTGGAACTAGAGGGGACACCCCACAATACTTTGATTATTTTATTGGTACAATGTTGGAACAATAGGGACATGTTACATGGAGGTTCTTAGTTAAACATGGTTTATAAATATATCTCCAAGTTCATCAATCTCTTTCATCAAACCCATTCAACAAACAAGCTTCTCTTCTCCCTTCTACCCCCATCTCGGCCGCCCCCTTCTACCACACCACCACCACCTTCAAGTTTGGTTCTAGCTATTTTGCATACATACGAAGGTGTAAGGAGTCATACAACTAAGCTCGGTGCTTTCGGAAGTTCAAGAACCGCTCTAGAATCCTTTTATCCACCACATTTGCATCTTATTTCTTCCCTAGCCTTGAGCTAGTAGTAAGTGTCTCTAATCATCATCTTGATCTTGTTTATGGTGGTTAATAGGTGATATAATGGTTGAAAGTTAAGAATACTAAAGAACATAACATAAACTCTTGAACATAAGATGGATAGAGAAAAGTTAAGTGTGTAAATCATGTAGATCTTGTGTGATTATGATTATTGGTTGATTATCTGATGTTTTGCTGATTAATATTAATATGTGATGTTGTTGTGGTCACTAAACATGATTAACGGAATCAATCGAACACCAGTTAGTAAGTTAGAGAGTGAAAACAGAATCTGTCCCGGTTTTACAGCCAACTTCAGTTGGCTGTAAACAGGTGATAAACTCTATGAAAAACTGATATTTTGAGTCTAAAACATGTTATTATGAAATACGGTTCTAATGGCACCGGAATCGTAATTTTTGGACTTCGTTTACTATTTTTAAAGCGTCATTTCGTAACAGCACCTAGAGCTGCATTTTTCTGCTGAAAATATAAGTTTTGTTTTCTGTCATAACATGGGTTCTGTGTAGAGTTGGATCCTGAAACTTGTACGGTAGATGACCACCGATGTATTTGTAATTACCCCACTAGAATTTCGTAAATTGGACGCTTGATGAATTTTTAATAAATTATCCCGTGGACTGTGGTCAGAAAAATATAAATCTGAGTTCAGTCCGGAAAATGATTTTTTTTAAAATATTGGTAATGAACCGGACCCCGATATTTTTACACAATAAAATTTGGAACGTTTAAGACATTCGGTAAAAAATTGGGAATTTTTGGAATAAGTGAGCTATTTTATTAAAATGTCTGAAAACAACCCGGTTTTGAATATTTAAGCTGAAACGACATAAGTTGTAATTTGTGTGTCTAAATGTCGAGTATGCTATCTGTGAATGATCTAACATGTTATATGAGTTATATGCATTATTGTATGCTTGCTTATGAGTGGGGAATGGATGAGGAACTTATATGGGCATAAACCGTTAAAGTGATGCATGTTATGTGATATATACGTGTAGGAACTTTGTGCTCTATTTGTAAGCCACTAAATGACTAACTGGTAAATCATACTAGGATGTGATTGACTGACCTTGACTGTTAGCTATATTTGAGAATCTAACCGAGGTGAGTTCACACTTTTCTACAAAGCATGGTAAATTCCCGGTGGGAATGGGAAGGGGTACAGGAATAGGGATTCCTCGTCCTTTGAGACGCGTTCAGGAATGCGAATTCCTCGTCCTTGAGACGTGTTCAGGAATGTAAATTCCTCGTCCTGTTGGGACGTGTTAGACTTACTGGACTAGAACTCTATCAGCGAAGTCCCTCCCTTTTTGTATCGACTTAATCGCCGAGGCTATGGCGAGCGGGTCATTAGTTAATAGCGCTATTAGGTTTAACAAACCTCACACCGTGCCAGTCAGACGGGCGTGTACTAATGGACTATGGCACGTCGGTGGTGATAGAACACCGACGCTAGGGCACAATTGATTTTTGTTAGTAGTCGATATGATAAACGAGTCTGGTAGTTTAAAATACTGGGGCAGCTCCCCACGGCCAAAGTGTCGGGCTGGATAGCCAGGGAAGGTGGACATGGGATGGTTAACTAATAAACGTTTTCAAACTATGGGGTAACTCCCACGGCAGGATAGCCGAATGAGATTAAACTATGTTTTTGGAAACAACTCTAAAATGGACAACCAACCGTGAACTCACTCAACTTTGTTGTTGACTCGTTATTACATGCTTTGCAGGTCATTAGATGCTATGGAGCTTGCATATGGAGGTGGTCGTTGTGGGATGCGAACTGATATGTCCCGTACTTAATGAATAAACTTTATGAACTTATTAAACCTACGTTTTGGACTTTAAACTTATGAACTATGGACTTATGTTTTGAACTTATGTTTTATGCTTCCGTTGTTAACCCAAAATCGGTTTACTTCCTTTTGGTCACCAATCGTATTGTGTTTGGTTTTACTTACTTAATTATGTTGTTCAATATGATTGGTGGCTTGATCCTGGTCATGTCACGCCTCCAAGCGGTGATACTCCGCATGGTGGATTTTGGGGGTGTGACAGATTGGTATCAGAGCCATTGGCTATAGTGAACTTGGTTTTAAAAAGGGGAAAAACTTTTTGATAAAACCAGACTATAACCAGTACAGTGCTCAACGATCCACAACGACGCTACGCTCCACGTGCAAGACTCGACACCATAAGTGGTATGATTTATGTTATATTGTCGGTTAGATAGTTCTCACTGTGCATTAGATAATGTGGTAATTGCTATTTGAACCTTGTGTGCTTACTCTCTATTGTCGTCCCACACCTACGCACTTTCGCGACACTTTTCTCACTTACGTTGCTTCATTATGAAGATCATGAGCGGACGCGAAGGACGTATCAACCTCACTCAAGCCCAGTTGACGGCTTTGATCAACGAACAAGTCGTTGAGGCACTCGCAGCCAACCCTGCAGGAGGTCAACACGCTCAACCTCCTGTGTGCACGTTCAAGACGTTCATGGACTGCCGACCTACCACTTTCAGTGGCACCGAAGGAGCAGTGGGCCTTCTTCACTGGTTTGAAAAGCTTGAGTCAGTTTTCGAGATGTGCGAATGCCCCGAAGACCGTAGGGTGAAATATGCTACCGGAACACTTGAAGGGGTAGCGCTCACATGGTGGAACGCTCAGGTTCAGCTGCTGGGGTTGGTTGCTGCTAATGCCACCCCATGAAACGGTTTCAAGGAACTGATTAAAGAGGAATACTGTAGTCGGGATGACATCCACAAACTGGAGGTGGAATTTTTCAATCTGAAGATGACAGGGTCTGAGATTGAGGCGTATACCAAGAGGTCGAATGAACTGGCCATCCTGTGCCCTACTATGGTGGACCCTCCCATCAAACGTATTGAGCTTTACCTCAAGGGCCTTGTACCCGAGATTCAGAGTCACGTAACTTCAGCCAACCTGGGTACCATTCAGCAAATTATCAAGTTGGCTCATCGTCTCACCGACCAGGCGGTGGAGCAAAACAGGCTACCCAAACGTATCACTGCCACAGCTACTTCTGATGCACCTACCGATAACAAGCGAAAATGGGATGGGAACTCCGGAAAGGGTTCTACTTCAGTTCAGTCTCAGCAGCGAAAGACTGATGACTACCAGAGTCCTGGTCAGCAATCTTCAGGTAACCAAGGACAGGGTGGATACCGAGGGAACCACCCCAAGTGCAACCGGTGCAACAAACATCACAGTGGGCAGTGCAACAAAGGTCATTGCCTGAGGTGTAACAAGTTTGGTCATGAAGCAAAGGATTGCAGGAGCGCCCGACCAGCAAATCAGAATCGCCAACAACAACAACAAGCCCCACAGAACCACCACCAGCAGCATCAGCAGGGAAATAAAGGATGCTTTCAGTGTGGCGCTGAAGGCCACTTTAAGAGGAACTGCCCCCAGCTAAATCAGAACCAGAATAACAACAATCAGGGGAATGGAAACGACAATGGGGGAAACAACAATGGTAATGGGGCAAGAGGTCGTGCTTTCGTGATTGGTCAGGGTGACGCAAGGAACGATCCCAACGTTGTGATGGGTAAGTTTCTTCTGGACGACTTCTTTGTTACTGTTTTATTTGATTCGGGTGCCGATACTAGTTATGTGTCCTTGAAAGTTAGCCAAATGCTTAAGCGCACTCCAACACTTTTGAACACCAAACACGCGGTAGAGCTAGCAAATGGTAAAAGTCTTGAAGCCACACACGTAGTTAAAGGTTGTAACCTCGTCTTAGCTGGTCAGACTTTCCCTATCGATCTTGTTCCTATCACGCTTGGTAGTTTCGACGTCGTTATTGGGATGGATTGGCTATCTCATCATCAAGCGGAGATTGTTTGCAAGGAGAAAATCGTCCGCATTCCTCGTTCTGGTGAAGAACCTCTTGTGATTCATGGCGATAAGAGTGGCGCTGTCGAAGGCATCATCTCCTTCCTTAAGGCCCAGAAGTGTTTGCGAAAGGGCCACACTGCCATTCTAGCGCTCGTTACTGACACATCAATAGAAGAGAAGAGAATTGAAGACATCCCTATTGTGCGCAATTTTCCTGATGTATTTCCTGAGGAATTGCCTGGTCTTCCGCCTCATCGCCAAGTTGAGTTTCAAATCGAGCTAGCTCCTGGAGCAGCGCCAGTAGCTCGAGCACCATATCGTCTAGCTCCATCAGAACTTGAAGAACTGTCCACACAACTACAAGAACTCTTGGAAAAGGGTTTCATACGTCCTAGCTCTTCGCCCTGGGGAGCTCCAGTCTTGTTCGTAAAGAAGAAAGACGGTACCTTCAGGATGTGTATTGACTATCGCGAACTTAACAAGGTGACTGTGAAGAATCGTTATCCTCTTCCACGTATTAACGACTTATTCGACCAGCTGCAAGGGTCGAGCTATTACTCTAAGATTGATTTGAGATCGGGATACCATCAGCTGAGAGTCCGAGATGAAGACGTCTCCAAAACAGCATTCAGAACTCGTTACGGCCATTACTAGTTTCTGGTTATGCCATTCGGGCTGACGAATGCACCAGCGGTCTTCATGGATCTCATGAACCGAGTGTGCAAGCCTTACCTGGATAAGTTCGTTATTGTGTTCATCGACGATATCCTGATCTATTCTAAGAGTCAGGAGGAACACGAGCAGCATCTGCGACTTATGCTGGAACTTCTTCGAAAAGAGCAGTTGTATGCCAAGTTTTCGAAATGTGACTTCTGGCTCCGCGAAGTCCACTTTCTAGGCCACGTGGTAAACAAGGATGGAATTCATGTGGATCCATCTAAGGTTGAATCGATCAAGAACTGGCCTGCACCCCGTACACCAACAGAAATCCGCCAATTCTTGGGTTTGGCCGGATATTACAGAAGGTTTATCAAGGATTTCTCAAAGATTGCGCAACCTCTCACTTCACTGACTCAGAAGGGTGTCATCTATCGTTGGGGTGATGCACAGGAGTCCGCATTTCAACATCTAAAGGATAGACTTTGTAGCGCACCTATCCTCTCATTGCCTGAAGGCACAGATGATTTCGTGATTTATTGTGACGCTTCCATCCAAGGACTTGGTTGCGTGTTGATGCAACGTGACAAGGTCATTGCCTACGCATCACGCCAACTCAAGGTTCACGAAAGAAATTACACTACTCACGATCTAGAGCTGGGAGCAGTTGTTTTCGCGCTTAAGATATGGAGACATTACCTGTACGGTACCAAGTGCACCATTTACACCGATCACAGGAGTCTCAAGCACATCTTCAAGCAAAAGGAATTAAATATGCGTCAACGCCGATGGGTTGAGCTCTTGAACGATTATGAATGCGCAATCAAGTATCATCCGGGCAAAGCCAATGTTGTGGCCGACGCCCTCAGTCGAAAGGATAGCATACCTAGGCGTGTACGTGCTCTACAGCTTACCATCCAGTCTAACCTTCCCGCTCTGATTCGCGATGCTCAGGTCGAAGCATTGAAAGCAGAGAACATCAGGGCTGAGTCCCTACGAGGATCGAGGCAGCGGCTAAAACAAAAGGAAGACGGTGCCTACTATGTAAACGGACGCATCTGGGTTCCATTTTATGGCAACTTACGCGAGCTTGTGATGGATGAAGCACATAAGTCTCGTTATTCAGTGCACCCTGGTTCAGATAAGATGTACCAAGACTTAAAGACTACGTATTGGTGGCCTGGCATGAAAGCCCACATAGCAACCTACGTCAGTAAGTGCTTGACTTGTGCGAGAGTCAAGACTGAATATCAGAAACCATCAGGCCTACTTCAACAACCGGAGATCCCGAAATGGAAATGGGAGCAAATTTCCATGGATTTCGTTACTGGTCTGCCTAGATCTCAACGCGGAAATGATACCATTTGGGTGATCGTGGATCGATTGACTAAGTCTGCACACTTCTTGGACATCAAAGAAACGGATAAGTTTTCTACTTTAGCAGACATCTATCTAAAGGAAGTAGTATCAAGGCACGGAGTGCCAACCTCCATCATTTCTGATCGTGACGCGCGTTTTACTTCTGAACTGTGGCAGGCAATGCACAAGTCTTTTGGCTCACGTTTAGATATGAGCACCGCTTATCACCCGCAGACGGATGGGCAATCTGAACGCACCATCCAAACCCTTGAAGACATGCTTAGGGCATGTGTAATCGATTTTGGTAATGGCTGGGAAAAGCACCTCCCGCTAGTGGAGTTCTCATATAACAACAGCTACCACACCAGCATTCAGGCCGCTCTGTTCGAGGCATTGTACGGACGCAAATGCCGATCACCTCTCTGCTGGGCAGAAGTTGGTGACAGTCAAATCACTGGCCCAGAACTCGTAGTAGATACAACAGAAAGGATTGCTCAGATACGACAGCGAATGGCGGCAGCTCGTGACCATCAGAAAAGCTATGCTGATAAGGGAAGAAAACCACTCGAGCTCCAGGTTGGGGATCGAGTGCTACTCAAAGTCTCACCTTAGAAATGTGTAGTCCGCTTTGGCAAACGAGGCAAACTCAACCCACGATATGTCAGACCATTCGAAGTCACCGAGAAAATTAGCAAAGTCGCCTACAGGTTGAATCTACCTGAAGAACTCAGCGGAGTTCACAATGTTTTCCATGTGTCGAATCTGAAGAAGTGTCTGTCAGATAAGACCCTGTAGTTCCTCTCAAGGAACTCACAATCGACGACCAGTTGCGAATCGTCAAGGAACCAGTAGAGATTACTGATCGAGATGTTAAGATTCTCAAACGCACAAGAATACCTCTCGTTCAAGTTCGTTGGAATGCTCATCGTGGCCCAGAGTATACCTGGGAACGAGAAGACCAAATGAAACTCAAGTATCCCCAGCTGTTTGAGAAAAACGCAACCACTACTAAGGCTGAAGCTACTGCAGAATTTCGGGACGAAATTCCAAATCAACGGGGGGATGATGTGACACCCCAGGAAAATCAGGAAAACAACGCAACTTAACTAGCTTCCTCAGTAACCACGCGCTAAATTTCGGGACGAAATTCTCTTAACAGGGGGAGAATGTGACAACCCTCAAATTCCATGTATTCCGTACAATTTATTAATGACAATTAAAGTGCTTGACGACTGTGTGGAATTATTTAACTGCTCTCTGATTTATGTGTTATGCTTACATGTACTTGTTAACACACTAATAAAGTACAGAAAAGTCATTAAATAGTCCGTTATGATTTCCTAAGTGTTAGAAATTAAAAACGTTACAAAAATATATACATAAGACACTTTTCGGATTAATTAAGCACTTTAACGGAACAGTGTCAAACCGAACAACCGGACTTAACCCGGAACATAAAAATATTGTCAAAGATATTGTTTTTCCTTTTCTGAGCTAGTTAAGATCCCCGAATACCCTAACACCCGTTATAATTCACAACACACATAACACACTAGTAAATCACCTAACTAAACAAACCAACACCTAACTATCTAGTTCAAACCAAACGAATTACCCCCCCCCCCCCCATAACCGGTTGGAACTAGAGGGGACACCCCCACAATACTTTGATTATTTTATTGGTACAATGTTGGAACAATAGGGACATATTACATGGAGGTTCTTAGTTAAACATGGTTTATAAATATATCTCCAAGTTCATCAATCTCTTTCATCAAACCCATTCAACAAACAAGCTTCTCTTCTCCCTTCTACCCCCATCTCGGCCGCCCCCTTCTACCACACCACCACCACCTTCAAGTTTGGTTCTAGCTATTTTGCATACATACGAAGGTGTAAGGAGTCATACAACTAAGCTCGGTGCTTTTGGAAGTTCAAGAACCGCTCTAGAATCCTTTTATCCACCACATTTGCATCTTATTTCTTCCCTAGCCTTGAGCTAGTAGTAAATGTCTCTAATCATCATCTTGATCTTGTTTATGGTGGTTAATAGGTGATATAATGGTTGAAAGTTAAGAATACTAAAGAACATAACATAAACTCTTGAACATAAGATGGATAAAGAAAAGTTAGGTGTGTAAATCATGTAGATCTTGTGTGATTATGATTATTGGTTGATTATCTGATGTTTTGCTGATTAATATTAATATGTGATGTTGTTGTGGTCACTAAACATGATTAACGGAATCAATCGAACACAAGTTAGTAAGTTAGAGAGTGAAAACAGAATCTGTCCCGGTTTTACAGCCAACTTCAGTTGGCTGTAAACAGGTGATAAACTCTATGAAAAACTGATATTTTGAGTCTAAAACATGTTATTATGAAATACGGTTCTAATGGCACCGGAATCGTAATTTTTGGACTTCGTTTACTATTTTTAAAGCGTCATTTCGTAACAGCAGCTAGAGCTGCATTTTTCTGCTGAAAATATGAGTTTTGTTTTCTGTCATAACATGGGTTCTGTGTAGAGTTGGATCCTGAAACTTGTACGGTAGATGACCACTGATGTATTTGTAATTACCCCACTGGAATTTCGTAAATCGGACGCTCGATGAATTTTTAATAAATTATCCCGTGGACTGTGGTCAGAAAAATATAAATCTGAGTTCAGTCCAGAAAATGAATTTTTATAAAATATTGGTAATGAACCGGACCCCGATATTTTTACACAATAAAATTTGGAACGTTTAAGACATTCGGTAAAAAATTGGGAATTTTTGGAATAAGTGAGCTATTTTATTAAAATGTCCGAAAACAACCCGGTTTTGAATATTTAAGCTGAAACGACATAAGTTGTAATTTGTGTGTCTAAATGTCGAGTATGCTATCTGTGAATGATCTAACATGTTATATGAGTTATATGCATTATTGTATGCTTGCTTATGAGTGGGGAATGGATGAGGAACTTATATGGGCATAAACCGTTAAAGTGATGCATGTTATGTGATAGATACGTGTAGGAACTTTGTGCTCTATTTGTAAGCCACTAAATGACTAACTGGTAAATCATACTAGGACGTGATTGACTGACCTTGACTGTTAGCTATATTTGAGAATCTAACCGAGGTGAGTTCACACTTTTCTACAAAGCATGGTAAATTCCCGGTGGGAATGGGAAGGGGTACAGGAATAGGGATTCCTCGTCCTTTGAGACGCGTTCAGGAATGCGAATTCCTCGTCCTTGAGACGTGTTCAGGAATGTAAATTCCTCGTCCTGTTGGGACGTGTTAGACTTACTGGACTAGAACTCTATCAGCGAAGTCCCTCCCTTTTTGTATCGACTTAATCGCCGAGGCTATGGCGAGCGGGTCATTAGTTAATAGCGCTATTAGGTTTAACAAACCTCACACCGTGCCAGTCGGACGGGCGTGTACTAATGGACTATGGCACGTCGGTGGTGATAGAACACCGACGCTAGGGCACAATTGATTTTTGTTAGTAGTCGATATGATAAACGAGTCTGGTAGTTTAAAATACTGGGGCAGCTCCCCACGGCCAAAGTGCCGGGCTGGATAGCCAGGGAAGGTGGACATGGGATGGTTAACTAATAAACGTTTTCGAACTATGGGGTAACTCCCACGGCAGGATAGCCGAATGAGATTAAACTATGTTTTTGGAAACAACTCTAAAATGGACAACCAACCGTGAACTCACTCAACTTTGTTGTTGACTCGTTATTACCTGTTTTGCAGGTCATTAGATGCTATGGAGCTTGCATATGGAGGTGGTCGTTGTGGGATGCGAACTGATATGTCCCGTACTTAATGAATAAACTTTATGAACTTATTAAACCTATGTTTTGGACTTTAAACTTATGAACTATGGACTTATGTTTTGAACTTATGTTTTATGCTTCCGCTGTTAACCCAAAATCGGTTTACTTCCTTTTGGTCACCAATCGTATTGTGTTTGGTTTTACTTACTTAATTATGTTGTTCAATATGATTGGTGGCTTGATCCTGGTCATGTCACGCCTCCAAGCGGTGATACTCCGCATGGTGGATTTTGAGGGTGTGACATAGTTAGCAAAATATCAATGGGGTCTCAAAAGTTTACATGTAACAAATTCTAACGGTAAAAACACATAATTAATAACGTTGAATTTTCCACTGACGTTAAAGATTTTTAAAATATCTCTAAAATATTATTGAGATTTTCTATGGTGATGGACGTGAATGGATTGCTATAAGTGATGTAGGCTTTGAGGGACGTGAATAATAAGAGTTAACACTCCATCTAATTCCCTAAAGGCAAATGAAGATAAAATTTAGACTCATCTTTCATACATATGAACTCCCATATTGAGTGCAAGAAAAAGAAAAAAAAGAAAAAGAAAAAAAAGAAAAAGAAAAAGTAACAATCGTGAGATAGAAATGACGAATTAGATGTAGAGGGTTTTTAGAAGATGAATAAATTTGAAGTTTAGTTAAATTATAAGGATAAAGATAAAAAATTTAATGTGAACATTCTTAGACATTTATTAAATTAGAGTATCTCCAACCCCGACTCCTGCAAACACCCAACAATGCATTTGTCCTAAGACAACATCCACCTCATCTCCATTACGTCATACTTTATAAACAACAATCCATTCCCACACCTTCACCACTCCATTAGACTATGGGGTATGGGGGTCGTCCCCTCCCCATTCCGGTCCATCTCCGGCGTCGCACACCGCCCCCGGGCTCCATCGCAGCTCTCACGTCCTCTGCAAGATGTTGGAGACGGGGCTTGTTGATTGGCTGCTTGTTGATTGGTGGCCCCCACATATTTGCTCTCTCTCCTTTCATAACCAAATTGTTTATTATAATAAACGTTTTAATATTTATTATAATTTTTTAATTTTTAATATTGTATTGTTAAATAATGTAATAAATTATATATAAATATTATCGCGTTGGAATAAGTTATAAGTATTAAATTGACACTTTAGAAATATTCCTCAAATTAAAAAAAAAATATTATAGGAACATCTTTTATGACTTCTCCCTTTGGTGATATGTTGGCATTCACCTTTTTGGGCCAATAGAGTGAGGCAATTCATCAACATCAACTTTGTAATCTTCTATACTAACATCATACCTAGTGGGCTTAAAACTAATGTGTCTTCATTGGGCATGAAATGACACGTGACATTAGTGGTGCACAAATCGGGTTTTTTTAAAAACCGGTTTCGGGTATGAAACCGGGTTCGGGTAGGATCGGGTTTTATAAAATCGGGTTTTTTTAAAAACCGGGTCGGATCCGGGTCCGGGTTTTCTACCAAAAATGTATACTAGGGTTCGGGTCGGGTTTTATAAAACCCGGGTATTATAATTCCCTATTTCCGGGTTCGGGTCCGGTTCGGGTATTCATCGGGTAGGGTTCGGGTATGCATCGGGTTGGGAAAAAACCCGCACCGGGTATTAAAAAAACCCGACCGGGTATTAATGCTTCTTGCACATTCAAAGAAGGGACCCGCATCGGCATTGTTGGACGGACATGGAGCTGAAAAACAACATTAATAACTGCACTTTTCCGTCTGGTAGAACCTGATAGTGGAACAATTCATATAGACCACGGTTTGGACATTTGCTCTATAAGACTAAAGGACCTCAGAATGAAACTAAGTATCATCCCTCAAGAACCAACGCTTTTCAAGGGTAGCATAAGAACAAACTTGGACCCATTAGAACAATTCTGCTGTAAATAATCTCCAATCACAACATTAAATAATATCCAACCATAATTAGGTGTGTGTAATCATATTTTCAAAGATGTATCTACTTAAAACTAGAGGTAGCTATATAACCGGGTATAAAAAAACCCAGTTCCGGGTATTTATAAAAACCGGGTTTCGGGTTTAAACCGGGTATAAAAAACCCGGTTCCGGGTTCGGGTTTTAGATCAAATGTGAATACCCCGTCCCTACCCTATGGGTAGGGTCGGGTCGGGTTCGGGTATAGAAAACCCGGTTTTTATAATACCCGGTTTCGGTTTTTTTTTTTTCCGGGTCTGGGTTAGGGTTTTTTGTGCACCACTACGTGACAGTCCAGTAGACAATGGAGCATTAGTTTAAAATGGGTATAGTGGTATAATGCCCAATAATGTCTCATCCAGTGATTACCCAATTATTATTTTTTTGTTTTTCTTTTAAAATTAAAACTAATAATATTTCATTAAATAAATAAAAATTACATAAATAATAAAACACACACAAATAATGCTACTCGTCTTAATTTTCATCTTCGCTTTCGCGATACGCGTCATCTTCATCTTCCTCGTCATCTTCTTCTTCTTCACCCTCGTTTGGAATATACCGAACTGACCATGCGTGTTGGACCAAATCAACCGCTAGTGCGGAATGTGCGGCTTCAGACCGCATTTCATGTGCATTGTTCACTCTTTCTTCCACTGTTGCTTGCGGATATTCCTGAACAGCTTCCGGTACATAGTTTTGGCATATTACTTTTCCTTCTCTTCCAATATCATATTATGCATGATTATACAAGCGTACATAGCATATCTCATTTTTTCTTTGGTCCATGCATAACAAGGATTTCTCAAATAATACCACCATTGTTGAAGAACTACAAAGCATCTCTCAATGTCCTTACGCGAAGACTCTCGAATTTTTTAAAATGAGCTATTTTTTCATCGTACGGGTCCCTAAACGTCTCCACGACAATCAAATACTTAGGATATATTCCATCACACAAATTGTATCTGTGCGGATAGTAGTTTCCGTTTTCATACAAAGATGTTTTTGTAGCTCTACCATAAATGAAATCCTCTACCAATGGAAACTGTTCGAAAACGTTTATATCATTTCAAAACCCCGTCAACTTTTACACGAATACAAGCGTGTTAAATAAAAAACTAAACGTAAAAACTTTTACGTCAACTTTTACACGAATACAAACATGTAAAAATATATGCAAGCGTGTAAAAGTTGGACTTAAAATGTTTTACGTCAATTTTTTACACGTATACAACCGTGTAAATTTAGACGTAAAATTTTTACGTCAACTTTTACACGAATACAAGGGTGTAAATATATTGTCAATCTTCTTTTAATTTTTTATTACATTTTTCTTTGAAAAAAATTCGGCGCTTCTACATCACCTTTTACACCAATAGAAGTGTATAAATATATGCAAAATTTGCTTTAAATTTTTCGTTATGTTTTCGTAAAATGTTGGTGCTTTATAAAAGTTGTTTTTTTTTTGCTTTCGCAGGTTTTGGTGCTTTATGTTCAGAGACGAGTATAACGAACAAGAAACGAGGATAACGAACAAGAGAAGAAGAACGAGTTACGTTTCTTTATTTTTTTTATTAATATAAATATGTGTTTGAGTTTATCATGCTTGTTCTATGTTTGGTGAAAGACATGTTAGGACTTTTTGTTTTTTGTAAATATACTAAAAATTATGTATTACATGTATGAAAACAAAAATTTATGGGTGAAGGGGTAAGGTCCCAAAAACCTCATAAAAAGGATTTGAGACCATACTACAAACCAACCTTTTAACCTCGCGCGGCCGCACATTGGTCTTACAAGAGGAAGACAAAATCAGCGATCTATAATCGCGCGCCCAAAGGAAAACATAAATCCTTGCGCCTTCCCCCATTTGCAAAGGATAAAAATCCTGAGATCAATACTTCCGCCCAAAATATCCAGACTTGGATATCATTTTACCCAGACTTGGGATTTATTCGTCTGTGTCCACACAGCAAGGTGTCACACCTGATTACAGCAGTAATCTTCTAGAAAGAAATACAATCGTGCACCACCCAGACAGTTATAACCGTCTGGACACGTGTCATTACCACAAGCAACCCTGGAATCACAACGAAGGCATGCAATTGGAGAACAATCTCCACTTAATCACTTTCCACGTGGCAATCCCCCAGCCATAGATCAAACCACGATCCGTGTGCATTCACATCGGATCGAGACAACTTGACGTTGGATCAAAGAACTTAACGGAAGAAAATATAACCGCTACGGCGTTAGCATTTTCCGTCATCTTTTCAATAACTGGTTTTCCCTCCCAAAACTCCCGGTTATAAATAAGAGAACTGTTCAGGTATAAACTCAGATTACACCCACTTCTCAAATACTTTCTCTTCTCCATTACCAATACTTATTCTCACACCGGAGTCGGGTCAAGGAGAGAACCATCTTCTCCCCTTGGCGAGGCTAACGGTGCTCTTTTTTGCAGAATCACCGGAGAAGAAGATCGGCTGCAACTGAATCAACCGAGAGAGAGCTAACCCTTTTATGCGGATTCAAACCCCCTAGATATTTCGGTTCTGACCATTTATCTAGTGTTTCTTCATTGTCGCCCACCGTTTTCTCAGTTTTTCTAGTTTCTACCTCGTTTCGATTCAGTTCATTCCATTTTTCTGTTTTTGCACATGGCAGAAAATTCGTCATCTCACCGGCAACCTGGTCCTCGACCAAACGTCGGAAACAATTTACAAATAGAAGAATCTCCAGAACATTGGTTTAGCAGATGCCAAGCTGCTTTAGATACAATCGTTATACAAATCGCCAGATCTGATTTCCCAAACATCAGATCTAGAGAAGAAATCAATACTACAGTATTGGACCCACCAACACCACGTCGGGGGGACATTCAATCCAGCCAATCCAGAGATAGCAGTTATCAGAAGCAAATACACATGGTTCAAGGAGGTCCGTCACGAAGACCAAATAAACGAAACTATGATCAACATTGGAAAGAACAGCAAGTCGTGTTCCCTGTTGTTCCTGGGGGCCCTCAGGAAGAACGACCAGTGATTATCACTGGTATTTTCGGTCATTACCGAACGGACTATATGTTCATAGATCCAGGAAGCTCGATGGACATCATATACGAACAATGCTTTAAACAGCTCGATTCAGAAGATAAAGCACGTCTAGAACCGGTCGATTTTCCCCTCACCGGATTCTTTAATGAAGCTGTATTCCCATTAGGGCAAATCGCTTTCCCGGTGACTTTATCAGATGGCGAACATTCACGAATAGTTACAGTCAATTTCATGGTCATGCCAGCAACATCACGTCATGATGTCCTACTCGGGAGAAGGTCACAAAGGGAATTCAGCATGATCACTTCCATCCCACATGCTGCTTGCGGATTTCCGACAGAGACCGGAGTTGCAATTCTCTATTCAAGCAAAGAAGTCATGTACGTGGACGACGAACCACCAGCAAAGGTAGTCAAACCTTCGGCACCAAACGAACCAGAGAAATGGGTCCTGAACAACGAATACCCAGAGCAGACCATTCTGCTAGGACAAGCCGTTTCACCAGCAACACGCATACAACTAAAAGAATTGTTGTCTAACAACAAAGATATATTCGTTTGGTGCCCAGCAGACATGACTGGAGTTCCACGCGACATCGCGCAACATTGTCTACACATCAAACCATCAGTAGAACCTGTTGCTCAGGGGAGGCGCAGCTTCAGTGAAGAAAAAGCAAAAGCAATGGACGAGCAAGTGACAGAGTTACTCAATGCGGGAATCTTGCGCGAAGTGAAATACCATACATGGGTTGCCAATCCAGTGATGGTACAAAAACATAGCGGCGGATGGAGAATGTGCGTCGACTTCAAGGACCTGAACAAAGCATGCCCCAAAGATTGCTACGCGCTTCCAGAGATAGACAAAAAAGTCGACTCTCTAGCATCATTCAGATGGAAATGCTTTCTCGACTGTTATAAGGGTTATCACCAGGTCCAGATGAAAAAAGAAGACGAAGACAAAACCGCGTTCCGCACAGATAAAGGCATCTACTGCTACACCAAAATGCCGTTTGGCTTGCGCAACGCAGGCGCAACTTATCAACGCTTAACGGACACAGTCTTCAGCGGGGATATTGGCAAGACTGTCGAAGTATACATGGATGACCTCGTCATCATGAGCCATGAAGAAGAGATGATGCTCAACAATATCCAGCGCACGTTCGACTCCTTACGCAGCGTGAACTTAAAACTTAATCTGACAAAATGCTCCTTCGGCATGGAAGAAGGAAAATTTTTGGGTTTCATAGTTACAAGAGACGGCTTTAAGGTTAATCGAGAAAAGGTGCAGGCCATCCAGCTAATGCCATCACCTACAACAGTTAAAGAAATGCAAAGGCTCGCCGGACGATTAGCAGCCTTGAACAGATTCTTGGCTAATCATGCGGCAAAATCTTATCCATTTATCAGTACGCTACGAAACTGTGGAAAGAAAACTCCCTTTCAATGGACGCCTGAAGCAGAAGCAGCATTCAAGCAAATGAAAGAATGTTTAATTCAGTTGCCAACACTGACCGCGCCAAAAGAAAAAGAACCGTTAATCTTATATCTGTCAGCCGCGGAAGTAGCGGTAGGCGCAGTATTAATGGTAGAACGGGAAAACATCCAGACTCCAATCTACTATATCAGCAAAATGCTCACCGGCCCCGAAACTCGTTACTCAATGATAGAAAAATTGGTTCTAGCACTAGTACACGCATCCCGACGCTTGCGCAGGTACTTCTCAGGCCATGTCATCACAGTTCTCACGAATTATCATTTAGGCCAAATCTTGTCAAAACCTGATGTGGCGGGAAGATTGGCTAAATGGGCCATTGAGCTGGGAGGATACAACATTTTTTACAAACCAAGACCAACAATCAAAGGGCAAGTTCTAGCAGACTTCGCCACTGAAGTTCCCATCGATAAAATACAAGAATGTGAGGCAATACAGAACCCAACACCTGTTTTCGACGACAGAGTCTGGACCTTACACACAGATGGTGCTTCCAATGATGACGGAGCAGGAGCAGGCCTCCGATTGATCAGTCCGGATGATCACGAACTTACATATGCCATACGCTTAGATTTCCAAAGTACCAACAATGAAGCAGAATACGAAGAATTTTTAGCAGGCCTCCGTCTAGCACTCAAAATGGGGGCAAGAAACCTTGAAGCCAACGTTGACTCAAAGCTAGTAGCCGAACAAGTTAACGGTCGTTATGATGCAAAAGGGGAAGCTATGGCGTTATACCTTGAACAAGCGCGGATGTTAATCAGCCAGTTTCAAACGTTCAAAGTTAACCACATAAACAGAAGCGAGAACAAGCACGCTGACGCGCTAAGCAAGTTAGCTGCTACCAGCTTTAAGCACTTAGCAAAGGAGGTACGCATAGAGGTATTATCCAACCCTTCCATTCATCTCAAGCAAGTAAGCGTCATAGAAATGGGAGATCCATCCTGGATGTCTCCAATTATCTTGTACCTTCAACACGGAAAACTTCCGGAAGGAAAGGCAGAAGCTCGAAAAATACAACACAAAGCAATAAATTACGAAATGGCGGATGGCGTCCTTTACCGAAAATCATTCATGGGCCCATTACTACGCTGTGTTGATAAAACAGACGCCCAATATCTAGTCAGAGAAATCCACGAGGGATTATGCGGGATACACGCGGGACCGCGCATGGTCGTGGCAAAGATAATGAGCGCCGGATACTACTGGCCAGGAATGCACATGGACGCAGTTGATCTATTAAGAAGATGCGAGGCATGTCAACGCCACGCACCAAAGACACTCCGACCCAAAAATCCGCTAATTCCCGTTACTTCCGCCTGGCCATTCCAACAGTGGGGCATCGATCTTGTCGGCCCATTTCCTGACGCGCCAGGTGCAGTAAAATTCATCATCGTCGCGGTGGATTACTTCACAAAATGGGTGGAAGCTAAAGCTTTGGCCTCAACAACAGCAATGGTAATCCGCAAATTCATATGAGAACATATCATTTGCAGATTTGGATTACCATTGCGCATTATTTCCGACAATGGTACAAACTTCGCCGCAGAAGATCTTCAAAAATGGTTCAAAGAAATGAAGATCGAGCACAACTTTGCCTCCGTCGCGCATCCTCAAGCGAACGGTCAGGTAGAAAGCGTAAACAAACAAATCGTTGACGGCATAAAAGCGCGACTCGGGACAGCACGTAGAGGGTGGGTTGACGAACTTCCCAGCATCCTCTGGGCGCATCGAACAATGCCAAAGACTAGCACCGGCGAAACTCCGTTCAGTCTAGTCTATGGGTCTGAGGCCGTCATTCCAGCTGAGATCGGTTTACCATCACCGCGCATGATAGCCATGGAAAACCAGAACAATGAACAAGAGCGAAGAATGGATTTGGATCTTCTGGAAGAAAGGCGCGAGAACGCCGCCATAACGGAAGCAAGGTACAAATCCAAGCTCGAAAAATATTACAATGCGCGCGTCCGCGTTTGCACCTTTGTCCCCGGCGATTTCGTCTTGCGCGACAATGAAGCTTCAAACGCTGAAAAGCCGGGCAAATTAGCGCCAAGATGGGAAGGACCATACGTCATTAACGAGGTCCTTGGCAAGGGGGCATATACCCTAAAAAGGATCGATGGGACCCTAGTCCCCCGCACCTGGAACGCACAACAGTTGCGCAGGTGTTACATATGAACCAAGTCTACAAAAACGGAAAGAACATACAGGCAATGTATTTCTTTATTATGTCTTGTATTACAAGCCTTGCGTTCTTATCAATACAAACATCATTTTTACTTATAGCACTGTTTATTACAAATTGCATGTAATTTCTTTGGTTCGCGCGAAAACAATATGGTCAAACATTGTACACCTCACGAACAGTCTAAAACAGGCAAGCTATCGCGCCTTTTGGACAAACGTTCACACATGAGTACAATACCATCTCTCATTCGCCGTACCTATCCAAAAGCAATTATACACATGCAACATATTGTAATCCACACATACAAGAACTAAACCCTACGGGAGTAGAAGTATATCACAATATACATCATAAAAAAAGTGTAACATAAACACTTAACAAGATCATAGCAATGATCTTCAAAAAATTGTCCAGTACCAAATTTACAAAAAGCATTAACAAAAGACGAAAACTGGTCCTAAGGTTCAACACCTAACCAGCGTCGGAATCATCATCAACGACAGACACCTGCTCACTCCGACGAGTTTTCCGGCGTTGATACACTAACCGGCATTCTCCTTTTTGAAGCATCGGGAACCGAGCTATCAACCCATCGGCATCCAACACAATGCTAGCACCATCAGTAACATCCATATGCTGAAGAACCTCACAGCCAGAATCAACAACCGCCGGAGAAACAGGTTTGACCAGATTCTTTACCGGAGTAGTAGTGAGTGGCGGTGAACAAGAAAGAAGTATGAGACCTTCAGCAGCTTCATACACCCTAAAAACATCCAGCAAGAGACGGGTATGGTAAGAACGTTTCATCTTCTTTGATAAGAATCAACCAGGAGACAAGATATCTCGAAAATACATGTATATAAAGAGAACTCAACCTTGGGAAAGGAGAAACCTACCCATCATTAACTGTCAGAATTACATCACTACAGGAACCAGGGTCATTTCCTCATTAATGAAGTCTGACAAAGCGCCATCCCACACCCCGAAAAAAAAAAACCCAGCTTTACTGCTAATAGACGTCATCACACGTCAAGGCACAGTTACCAAATTTCACATCTTTCTCCCTCTTTAAATCTTCTCATAGAAGATTCTTATTTTTTCGCGCCCAAAAACATTTCCCTCTCATAAGTCCAGTGCTCCACTTATTTGCATAAGTACAACACTAGACTGGGGGGACTTGAAGGGGTAAGGTCCCAAAAACCTCATAAAAAGGATTTGAGACCATACCACAAACCAACCTTTTAACCTTTTGACCTCGCGCGGCCGCGCATTGGTCTTACAAGAGGAAGACAAAATCAGCGATCTATAATCGCGCGCCCAAAGGAAAACATAAATCCTTGCGCCTTCCCCCATTTGCAAAGGATAAAAATCCTGAGATCAATACTTCCGCCCAAAATATCCAGACTTGGATATCATTTTACCCAGACTTGGGATTTATTCGTCTGTGTCCACACAGCAAGGTGTCACACCTGATTACAGCAGTAATCTTCTAGAAAGAAATACAATCGTGCACCACCCAGACGGTTATAACCGTCTGGACACGTGTCATTACCACAAGCAACCCTGGAATCACAACGAAGGCATGCAATTGGAGAATAATCTCCACTTAATCACTTTCCACGTGGCAATCCCCCAGCCATAGATCAAACCACGATCCGTGTGCATTCACATCGGATCGAGACAACTTGACGTTGGATCAAAGAACTTAACGGAAGAAAATATAACCGCTACGGCGTTAGCATCTTCCGTCATCTTTTCAATAACTGGTTTTCCCTCCCAAAACTCCCGGTTATAAATAAGAGAACTGTTCAGGTATAAACTCAGATTACACCCACTTCTCAAATACTTTCTGTTCTCCATTACCAATACTTATTCTCACACCGGAGTCGGGTCAAGGAGAGAACCCTCTTCTCCCCTTGGCGAGGCTAACGGTGCTCTTTTTTGCAGAATCACCGGAGAAGAAGATCGGCTGCAACTGAATCAACCGAGAGAGAGCTAACCCTTTTATGCGGATTCAAACCCCCTAGATATTTCGGTTCTGACCATTTATCTAGTGTTTCTTCAATGGGTTATGTAAATTTCTAGATCTGATTGATGCAACTTAGGGTTTAAACCAAGAACAACTTATGAGTTTTTATTGAATTTTAATTTAATGGGATAATATGAAGCTAACATAATGTCATAGAATGTGAAAATGTCAATATTACCCTTTTATGTACTTTTAATGTGTTTTTATTAAAAAAATAATGGTCCCCCCATGTCATAACCTAAAACAAATCTCAACCATGCAACTCATCTTAATCAAAGGATGATAATATTTTCTTTGGTTCTCTCAACTGGGTTTGGTTTTTATTTTACCCAATCCCTATATATATATATATGGAAAAATTACAAGTTTTGTCCTTTATCTTTATACCACTCTTCAGGCGGTGTCCTTTTTACGAATGTTGACAGGCGGTGTCCTTTACTAGGTATTTTGTTACAAGTTTAGTCCTTTACACCCAACCCAATTAAAAAAAAACCTTTTAATTTTTGGCACGTGATAAGCACATAAGGGTAATTATGTCTTCCCCCCCCCCATCCCTTTACACTAACCCCATTTAATAACCCCCATAAACCCTTGTCATAACATCTTTCACCCCCAATCGTCTCTCAGGTTTCACTCTTAGGGTTTCTAGCACACAAAAGTTCTGATCAAAGAAGACGATGTCACAGGACGATGAAGGATGGTACATTCGAGACCATCTTGACAACGATCAGGTTGTTGATCTATATGGTGAGTGCTGCAACTTAAATTTGAAACCCTAGATTTATTTTTTGAGCTAAAAATTGTGCATTTTGCAATGTAGTAGTGTATTAGTTGATAAATGCTTTGAATTTTGATTATTTGCAAATGGTTTTCCCCATATCTTCAATTTCCGGATTCAACATGGTGGTAGGCTGATAGTACCTCCAGGACGTGAGTATGTAGGAGGTAGGGTAGATTACGTGGACTTGATCGACATAGATAAGTTTTCTGTGATTGAGCTTGCTCTTATGTTGGACCGGTTAGGATATAACAGCACTAATCCCATGTATTATATGTTTTTAAACCCTGAAAAAGACTTAGACAATGGTCTTGAACACCTAAGCAGTGATCAGGATTGTCTTAACTTGGCTAAATATGTGGGAGAACATAAGATCATCAATGTTTATACTACACATGGATTAAAAAATATGAAAGAACTTTTTTCCTCACCAAGTAAAGCTAAAGCTACTATTACTATTGAAGAAATAGATGAAGCTGGGCCATATGCTATTGTCCCTAGTAAACTGAATTTTGATGTTGGGCAGAACATAAGTATTCAAGTTAATCAGAATATAGATGTTGGGTCATCTAGTGGTGTTGTAGAAAATGCAAAGTGGGTTGAAACACTAGTTGATGGTGGGACCAGGGTGATGGTTTAGATGAAACTGAGGGGGGGGGGGTGATGGTTTAGATGAAACAGAGAGTGATGGTTTAGATGAAACTGAGGGTGAAAGAGAGGACATGGATGCAAATGATCACAGTGACAGTGATTATATTTTAGATGAGGAGAATACCATGTCTGATCATGAAGTAGACATGAGTGATTATAGGATGCATATCACTACTACAGAAAAGGGCATTTGCGACCGACAATATGGTCGCGAAACAGTCGCAAATACCCATTTGCGACCGCTTTTCGACCGGTTTCGGTGGTCGGTTATACTTTGGTCGGTAATCATTTTTGCGACAATTGTTTGCGACCGAAATATTTTTGCGACCGATTTTGCGACTAAACATTTGGTAGCAAATTTAGCTACGAAATTTGCGACAGAATTATTTTTGCAACTGATTTTGTGACCGAAAATTTAGCGACTGGGATTGTGACTGTTTTTTTTGCGTCCGATTTTTGTGACCGAACATTTAGCGACCGATATTGTGACTGATTTTTTTTTGCGACCGAACATTTAGCGACTACGACTGTGACCGAATTTTTAGCGACCGGTTTTTTGACCGAACCTATTTGCGACAAATTTTGCATCCAAACAATTAGCAACAAAAATTGCTACCGAAACTATTTACGACCAACTTTGTGACCGGGTTCTACCGACCGATTTAGCAACCGAGCTTTAGTTTAAATTGTGACTGGATTTTTGACCATTGTTTCGGTCGCAAAATATATGTAGAATTAAAAAATATTTTTTCAATTTTCCACTATTTATATATTTCAATACGGTAATCAAATAGTTCTTTAAATTCATAAAATTGTACCTGAAGGGGTAAGGTCCCAAAAACCTCGCGTTAAGTACTTGAGACCATACCACAGCTTCATCTTTAACCCTCTTTAGACCTTGCGCGGCCACGCACTGGTACAACAAAGAGGACACAGAAGAAAGACAACAAGCAACACCCGCGCGCCAAAAGGAAATCAATAAATCCTTGCTCCTCTCTCATAAAAGACAGGGATAAAAATCCCAGTAAGCACTCCAGCTTAAATAATACCCAGACTTGGATATTATTTACTTCACTGATACCACACGATAAGGAGTCACACCGGATTACGGCAGCCGTAATCTTCTAGAAGACTCAATCGTGCATCACCAGACGGTTATAACCGTCTAGGCCACGTGTCATCATCCCGAGCTTCCTTGAAGTCACGATGATGACATGGAATTAGAGAGAAATCTCTACTTGCCCACTTTCCACGTGGCAATACCCCAGCCGTTGATCTAAATAGCGATCCGTGTGCTCTCACATCGGATTAAGAGAATTAACGGAGGGAAAAATAACCGCTTACGGAGTTAGCACATTCCGTCAATATTTCAATAACAGGTTTTCCCGCCCAAACTCCCGGCTATAAATAGAAGAGTAAGTCAGGTACAAACTTCAAGTTACATTCACTTCACTTATACTTCTTCTTCTTCTTCATAAACCGATACTTATTCTCACGCCGGAGGGTGGTCATTGAGAGAACCCCCATTCTCCCCTTGGCGAGTCTGACGGTTTCTGTTTTGCAGATATCGAGAAGATGAGAAGATCTGTCCCTTTGAACCAAACGAGAAGAAACCAACCCTTTTTATGCAGAACCTAACCCCCTGGTTTATCTGATTCCGGTTATTTAACCAGTGTTTCTTCATTGGCGCCCACCGATTTCTCTGTTTCATCCATTTTTTCTCGTTTTCGATTCACTCTGTTGTTTCCATTTGTAAATGAAAGAAACGTCAACTCACCGTCAAAATGGCCCTCGGCCAAATTTCGTTAACAATACCCAGGTTGAGGGTATTGTAGAAGAAGCTTCGGATGACAATGAAGTGCAGTTCACCAATAATCATCCAAACTAACCTGTCACCCTAGGGGTACAGCCTGAGATCCCTGTAAGTTCAATTCTACCCCCAGGAGAGACCCCAATCTCCTGGTACGTCAGATCTCAGGGGGCATTGAATGCTGTGTATGCACAACTCTGTGCACAAACTGCTCCCCAAACCCAATCACGAAGGCCTGTGTCCCGAAATCGAGCACCATCGGTCCCACATGTTTCTCAACATGATGGACCATCACGGGTCCAGATCGAAGACACTGAAGTCTACTCTAGATCTCCAACGAGATATGAGTATACTCAGTCCGAAAATCGCAGGAGAGACTATCGAGATGAGTCCCACTCTCATAGAAGGCCATCAGTTCACACCAGGTTGGGTTCACAACGGAACACCCACACCAGTGAATATGATCGAACTTACCATGAAGGAGACAATGCTAGTGTGTTTAGTCAGTTACAACCGAACTACAACAAATGTAGACCCCGCACGGTTTACAATCCTGAAGCTGAGCACAATTATGATCTGATCTATCGCCCTGCAGAAGCGTCAGAGAATTCTAAATTTGTTAGCGAAATTGCTCTGGCTCCATTAGAAAAAATGAAGCTCCCATCCAACGTAGGCAAGTTTAACGGTATGACGGATCCAGATGACCATCTGCGAGTCTTCACAAGCGCATGATTAGTGGGAGGCTGGACTCTACCGATGTGGCTTCACCTCTTTGTTCAAACCCTTAAAGGCGCCGCAAGGCTCTGGTTTGACAACCTGCATGTGGGGAAAATGACGTCATGGGTAGACTTGCGCGAGAAGTTTCTGGTACACTTCAGCCAGCAAAGGCGATCCATCCGCGACACGGCGAACGTAATGAATATCTGGCGCCGTGATGATGAAAGTTTAGAAGACTTCATTACTCGTTATAATAAAGAAGTGCTCGAGATAGGGGACGTTCACGAGCATCTGATCCGAGCCCAATTTAAATATGCCGTCAGGTGTGACGACATGATAAAAGTTTTGTCTGGAACGGAGGGACTCCCAAAAAGCTGGGAAAAATTAATGGCGGCGGCTAAGGTCTATGCCCAGACTGAGAAAAATCTCAGTACCAACAGGCTGCCACCACCACACAGCCTTCCCACAGATTTAGGCCCGAGCAGCGGGAAAAAAATTTAAGAAAGGCTGGCGCGATTCAAGTTCAGGGAATTATTCATCAGAAGATGCACGAGCTACCATCAATAAGCTCGCTGCACAGAGAGAAGCTAAACAAGAAAACAGGGAGAGACAATGGACTTCCCTAACCAAAACTCCCGCCGAAGTACTGAGTACGGAGGATTACCAGTTTAAGCCTCCACCACCTATGAAGAACAAACGCGGACAGGAACCGAGTCAGTACTGTGATTATCACAAAGACAACGGTCATACTACCAATAACTGCATCTCCTTGCGTACTGAGATCGAGAAGGCGCTTAAAAGCGGTGAGCTTACTCACCTATTACAAAATGTGCGCAAGGAGATAAAACAAATTACTCATGGCGAGGAAGGCCCGAGCAAAATGGAGAAAAATTAAGCAACAACTCTATGGTCTCCTTGCAGATCGGAACAAACTACAGTTTATCAATTCTAAGCAAGAAATAGAGTGTAAGTTAAGTCCCGTGTAATTATTTTAATAGACTTTGTACGGCCTTTGTGCCTTATCCATGAATAAACAACAAAGTTTCTATTATTCTTGTGTTTTTCTTACAAAGTGCATGCAATTTCTTTTGGTAAGCGCAAAAACATTATGGTAAATATAATACAAGTCTCATGAACGGTCAGTGATTACATCACGCAAGACCATACGTTCACACATGAGCTTTGTACCACCTTCATTCGCCTTACCTAATCAAAGTAATTGTACCCATTCACAATACTGTAAACCAAAAACACACATCATACCACTCCTGGCACACCAATACGCCTTAAAAAATTATAAAACACGGCAGTGTTTCAATACATGTTACTTGTACGGCAGCGCCTTAACAAAAAAGGGATACGCATCCCAAAAGACTACAAAATAATTATTCATACAACCACAAAAGGAAACCTACGCTAAATCTTCATCTTCATCTCCATCCGGGAAAATTTCCTTCAGTTGCGCTACATGATCTTCGGACTGCAATGCAACGTTTATAAGATCCATGACTGGAAGCTGTAAGTTGTTGAATTCTGTTTTCATAGCTACAAGGGCAGCGCCAGTATTAACACCATGAGTAGCGGATCTACTAGTATCCCAATCAACTTTCAAAGCATTAATGACATGGTGCGAGCATTCTGCATACCCTTGAGCATATCCGTCATTTCGCGCAGCAACCACCAATTGCGCATCCATTTTATCTAGTTCTTCAGAATTCAACACTGATTCAGCAACCTATAAAAACTTGAAAGGCAAAATAAGGAAAAAACGCAAAAAAATTACACAAGAATTACAAGCAGAAAACAACTTACACTGGCGATCCCGCGTTCTTTCAGCCATAACATGTCACCTTTCAAAGGCTCAAGTTCACTCTTCGCCGTCGCTCGCGCCGTTTCAGAATTTTCTAGCTCTTCTTCAGTTTCAGCTAGACAGCGGGAAGTTTCAGCCTTCTCAGAACGCGCAAGCTCCAAATCTTTCTTGAGTTGTTCCTGATCAGACAGCAAAGCAGTAAGTTCTTCTATCTCTTTATCTCTAAGAGCAAGAGTGGCGCAGGTATGTACCTCTCGTTGTTCACATCGTTCCCAGTGGGAACGTGCTTCGTCTCGCGCAGCTTCAGCGTCAGCTTTTTCTTTCTTCAACTTCTCGATCTCCGCATCTTGTTTCTTCAATTTCTCAACCTCAGCCTTGAGATTATTGATAACATTGAGGAGACCCATCTTCTCGACATTATCTTTCTCGCAGATATTTTTCCAGTTCTTGCGCTCCTCGGAAAGATGGGCAGCTTCGGCTTCCGCTTTTCTTTTCCAGCCCGCAACGGACCACTCTTCAGTTTTCCGTTCAGTCTCAAACTTGGCCTGGTCAGCTTCTAGTTTAGCCCTCAACTGGGCAACGCAGTTTTCATCATCAACAACTTTCTTCTTGGACGCCTTAAACGCAACCCACACCTTATGCATACTATGCCACTCACGCACTATGCGGTGCGTAGTGGATGTATAGGAAGCAACCTCTTCAAGGTAGGCATGATAAGTTTGATCATGAAGGCGTCCCTCCTGAAACTTGATCTCCCCAGGTGGAAAGGCTCCCTGCAACCAATCTCGGCACACGCGCCAATCTGAGAAAGTGTCATATTTCTTCAGATTCCAGACAGGGACATGAATCTCGGAAGCATTCTTCTCTGAATAGCTTCTATAATAATAATCCCCCAGAGTTTCATCTGGGCGGATTGGAGAATTTTTGTCAGCATCAGAGAATGAGCCTTGGTCTTCAACAGTGACCTTCTCAATGTTCTCAGGCATAGAACCAGAAGCCTTGGAAGGAGAAGTTGAAACAGGGATCTCTTCAGCAGTCTTCCTTTTCTCCGAATCATGAGCAGCAAGTTTAGGAGTTTGTGGATTACCAGCACCATCCACAATCTCCGGGCTAGTAATTTTTTCCGCATCCACAGCAACATCAACAGGCTTGTCAGCCTCAAGATTCTCAGCCCCGGCAGTCTTCCCCGCCTCACGCTCGGGAATCTCAGTATTCTTTAACTGGTCAGCAACAGAGGCGTGTGGGGGAGAGGGTGGAAGATCTTCATTAACCACAGATAATGCTTCTGTGGGAACAGGAGAGTTCGGTTTTTCTGTAAAAACAAACATATAAATCACAATTATTCAAGGAAGTGAGAAGAAGAGAGCACAAGATGACACTTACCAGGAACAAATTTTGAAATAAAGGCATCCAGGTTGCCTCTCCTAGTAATCTTCTTCCTCTGAATCTTCTTCGCAGGCTGACCTTCAGTTTCAGCGTCAGTCTGTTATCTTTTTCCTGCTTTCTTCCTCACTAAGCGCTCAGGACTTGATTCCAAATCAATGGGATCATCAGGGTTTGATGGAGGGATATCAGCAGTATCTTTTGGCTCCGGTTTCGATCTTCTTATAACTGCAGGCGCAAGACCCTCCAATGAATCAGATACCACCACATAATCACACCAGGAATCAGAGGAACGGCGCATACCTTTCTTCTATCCCCCAACATTTTTAACCTTCGAAGGTTGAGCTTTCTCAGCGTCACTCTTCTTCGGGGCAGTAGTAGTTGCGGGTGCGCGTCTTTTCTTCTCAGGGCCTATGCCCAAATTAGACAGTTCACCTACTATAAAGCGCAGAATTAACTTATTCAAACGCGCAAAAATAGCAAACAAAAAATACTACAATAAAAACTTACCAGCACCAGCAGCAGGTTGCGCGGACAGATCATTATCCCGCGGAAGAACAAAGTTCTTCACAATGTGGTGATACCACAGTTCCTCATCAAGTTTCTTGGGAAGG
>JARYGA010059740.1:0-29299 GCA_030545235.1 Helianthus tuberosus
AACATCGGATGAAGAAGATCTTCATCTTGCAGAGAATCTTTCGAAAGGGTGTAATCAAAATGAAACGGTGTATCAGTTGGAAACTTCAAAGAATTCATCTGAAACATCATCTTTATTAGATGAAAACAAGAAACTGGATGCTCCTGTAATTCCTGTTGACTTCCTTTGCCCTATTTCGTTAGAACTGATGCGCGGTCCGGTTATCGTCTCCACATGACTGGTAGATTATATTCAGTTAAACCGACTTCACATTCTTTTATCTCAATGTGTTCATATAATAATCATGTTATATCGTGTGTTTAGGTTGACTTACTAAGAGGCCAGTTTAACTGAACTCA
Source organism: Helianthus tuberosus (assembly GCA_030545235.1). NCBI lineage: Eukaryota > Viridiplantae > Streptophyta > Magnoliopsida > Asterales > Asteraceae > Helianthus > Helianthus tuberosus. The sequence goes on from JARYGA010059740.1 coordinate 339, forward strand.
GTTTAACTACTGGAAACTTCAAAGAATTCATCTGAAACATCATTTTATTAGATGAAAACAAGAAACTAGATGCTCCTGTAATTCCTATTGATTTCCTTTGCCCTATTTCGTTAGAACTGATGCGCGATCCGGTTATCGTCTCCACATGACAGGTAGATTATATTCAGTTAAACTGAGTTCACATTCTTTTAGCGAAAAATGCCATTTTCGTCCCTGAGGTTTTAGCCAGCAGTTAAACTAAGTTCACATTCTTTAGCGTAAAACGCCATTAAGTTAAACTGGGTTCACATAAAACTCGTATTTGTTCTATGTTATCTAAATAAGTTTGCCTATACATGTATCAACAACCCGCCCAATTTGTAGGAGAGATTAGTAATTTTGTGTTGGATATTTCTAAAAACCATCCGTGTTTGCACACAGGTGTGATCTGGCTGTGTTTGAAACTACGGTTGGGTTAATAAAATGTTTTGTGGAGAAACAGTGGTTGAAACCACTGTTTGGTTAAAACCGTGGTTTGAAACCACTGTTGGGTTATAACTGTGGTTTGAAACCACTGTTGGGTTAAAACAATGTTTTGTGGAGAAACAGTGGTTGGAACCACTGTTGGGTTAAAACTGTGGTTTGAAACCACTGGTGGGTGAAAACAATGTTTTCTATAAAAATGTTCTCGCTTAGATCCAAACAACAATAATTCTGTAGTATATTCTTAAAGCAGACAAGGTAGATGGTAATTACCTTATTAGTGAGTCAGAAATATATTATGTTTATGGTTTTTTTAATTACAGATCAGCCAAGATTAGTTACCTCAAATCTTACATAGGTTTATTTCTTTTCCTTTGACAATTAGGGTTTTTTAAAGAAAGCTTATAGTAACCTAAATTTATAAATGTGATGTTTAGTTATCACTATTGTTATAATAACAGGATGATGAGAACCAAAGCATCCAAGTTCGATTGAGTGATGGAGTTGATAACCTTAGTCAAGGAGATCAAAGTGGAAGTGATGATTCTCGTGAGGTGGGAAACCAGAGTGATTCGTCATAACATGAGGTATGATGGTGAGATAGTTTGTTAAAATACTTTTTTTGAGGTGGGAAACCGTTGATGTTTTACAGGATATTAGAGGCTATTGATGATGAATTATGGACCGTGATAGGCTATTAATGGTGAGATAGTTTGTTAAAATACTTTTTATGAGAATATGCATTATGGTGTTCCATAAACTCTCTACAGATTGAATATGATCCTCAGGTGATTAATTTCAGGCAAGTTTTGGAAATTTTTTGGTCTAGCCATGACTAGAGGCAAGTATTCGGTCAAGGCACTTATGTCGGCAACCAATACAGGTGACATATCGTCTCTAACATCTTTCTGTGTTTACATATCCATTGTTTAAATACTTAAATCTCAAGTTTTGGTTCAATAAGTCTATTATCTTCATCAACGGAAATGATGAGTCGAGATTGGCTGCCTTGAGCAAAGAAAGGGAGCAAAGTAAGTCAAGGAGTAGCATTGTGACAACTCAAATTCAACAGCTTGGAACCTTTTATCCTTCAGAGCCTGAACACCAGGTTTGTTTGTTTGTTCTTGATTCATTTGTTTTGGTTCTTCTTGGCTTTACGTTTTACCTTAAAGAAACATGTTGTGTCAGTTACCTCAAGTTTAAGAACAGTATAAGCAGTTAAGAACAACATGTTGCATTGCTGACTTGAATTCAACACTTTGAAATCTGTAGAAGTTTGAGCTAAAACGAAACTCCTTTCTCCTTCAGTTGATTGGTAACTTGGCGGAAGAAGAATTGGAAAAATCGAGCTTGGCAGCTAAGCTAAACAGGTATGCAACAAAGTTATGTCCACCAAGAATTCAAAGCCAGATTGATGGAAAGGTCAATGAGATTATAAGAAAATGGTGGCCTATTCTACGAGACGTGTAGGTTTTTTTTCTGAAGACCTGAAAGTCACTTGTATCAGTATTTTTGTAAGTTTTCAGGTTAATATGTTTTGGGTTTTGAATGCTTTTAGGAACTATTTATGGCTCTGGTCACCTCTGTACTTGTATTTTAAGATAACAGTTGGAACATTGACATATATGTAGTGTTTACCAATTGAGACTCATGTAATTTTGTTAATGATGGACTTCTGGTTGATGATTGAGACACTCGAAAAACGATGACGATGATAGTGGTTGTATCAGTGGCAGGGATGGTAGTGACTGGTGTTGCTATTGCTATACTTTCTATTAAAACGTAGTATGCATGGTTTTCTAAGAAACGACCCGTGTTTGCACACGGGTCTTACCGCTAGTACTATATAATAAAAGAAACCATTTTGAGAACACTTGTCATCATATTAGACCATGTCTTCTGAATAATTATTATTTTAGTTTAATCTCTTCTATTTAATTATAGATAATCCTCCTTCTAAATATTATTTAGTTTAATTATTACTTTTATATTTATCTATTTACTTCAAATTCAAACTTAGTTCTCTAATTTGATATTAGAGTGAATTACGATTTTGGCCCATGTGGTTATATCACTTTACCCTTTTAGCCCCAAAAAGGAATTTTTTAACATCTGAGCACTCAACGTCTTTTTTTCTAACCCTTTTAGACCCCAACTTCTTTTTTTAATCATTTTGGCCCCTAAAAGTAAATGGATGAGGTTAGTGTTAGGGGCCAAAAGGGTTAGAAAAGTTTTGTTTAGTTTGGTGTCAAATAGATTTTACGAAACTTAAAATAAAATCAACTAATATTATTTATCATTTCTACATTTACAAGTTTTAAATAAATGGTTAAATTTATTGAGACTTCGTTACATTTACAAGTTTTAAATAAATGGTTAAATTTACTGAGACTTCATTAACAAATTTTACTACAATATAATAATCTATTTATATTAATCTAAATATATGTCTATACTATACTATATAATAAAACATTAATGTGTGACACCTATCATTCATTGTAAACATTTATTTTATGATTTTCTCGCCTCACTTCTAAACTTATCTTATACTAATTAAATAAATAAATGAATAATGAGCTAATATTAAATTTCATCCTACTTTAAATTTTGAATACCATTCTTCTATTTTTCTAATAAAATATTATTCTAAAATTTAAATTATTAATTTAAGTTATTTTTAAATAAAACAAATTATTTATCACGAAAACCAAACTTTGTATTAATATATGAAATATTTTTATTTTAATTACTAAAAAATATTATATCAATTTTATTACATAATTTATATATCAATTTGTCGGAATTGGTACCAACATTTTATCACTCAAATAGATGCGAATTTGCTTCTTGAATAACATATCTTTTTTTTTTCAAGAACCATCTTCACAATCACCATATCCATCGCGTATCGAGTATTATCCATTAGTATATTGAAAGATATGACTTTTTTATTATTGGTATATAAAATTAGATTTATTAAACCCGTGTAATACACGTGGTTTTTTAAAGATATATTTTTTTTATTATTTACTATACAAAATTACATTTATTCGACCCGTGTAATACCTGAGGTTTTTTAAGATATAATTTTTATTATTTGATATATAAAAGTAGATTTATTCAATTCGTACAATACACGGGTTTTTTTAAGGATATATATATATATATATATATATATATATATATATATATAGGTAAAGGGTACTGTACAAATTCCCTTATCGTACATTACGTACGCTACAATCTCAGCCGTCAGATCATCTCCCCGCAATGAAAATCGCATGTTGTTTTTTCTTTGTAATAATTTCGCATGTGATAATTTTGATGAAATAGCAGGTGTTTTTTTGTAACAATTTCGCATGTGGTAATTCAATTTCGCATGTGATAATTTTAATGAAATAGAAGGTTGTTTTTTTGTAACAATTTCGCATGTGGTAATTCAATTTCGCATGTGATAATTTTGATGAAATAGCAGGTTGTTTTTTTGTAACAATTTCGCATGTGATAATTCAATTTCGCATGTGATAATTTTGATGAAATAGCATGTTGGTTTTTGTAACAATTTCGCATGTGGTAATTTTGATGAAATCGCATGTTAAAAAACCAACATGCGAAATTGTTACAAAAAAACAACATGCGATTTTCAATGCGGGAAGATGATCTGACGGCTGAGATTGTAGCGTACGTAATGTACGATAAGCGCATTTGTACGTTAACCAGCCCCTATATATATATATATATATATATATATATATATATATATATATATATTATTATTTAGTATAGAAAATTATATTTATTCAACCCGTGTAATACCACATATTTTTAAAGATGTAACTTTCTTATTATTTGGTATATAAAATTACATTTATTAAACACGTGTAATAAATGAGGTTTTTTAAAGATGTATTATTTTATTATTTGTAAACAATATTACATTTATTCAACCCGTGTAATACACGTGGTTTTAAAAATATAACTTTTTATTTGGTATATAAAATTATATTTATTCAACCCGTACAATATGGTTCTTTAGATATAATTTTTTTATTATTTAATATATAAAATTATATTTATTCAACACGTGCAACAAAGAAGGTTTTTAACGATATATTGTTTTATCATTTAGTATATAAAATTCATTTATTCGACCCGTGTAATACACGTGGTTATAATGTAGTGTATGTATATGACAAAGGATTACAAATGGGCATAGATTAAAAGGAATGGAAATATAATTAGTTTTAAGTTAATTTAAAAGATATCGAGTAAAATTTTTAAATGATATGACTTCATATTAGGGTGTAAGGGGCACTCACCTAATAGGTGAGTCCCCTCTCTTACACCCAACCAATCCTCTTGTGCCACGTCAACTCCCCTCTTAAACTCCCCTAACACCCCATTTTGATGGCGGCACTCCCCTCTTTAGGTGACTTGGGTTTTTTTTTTTTTTTTTTTGTAAAATTATTATTGTTTACAAATTAACAAAATATTAATAAAAAAAATTAAATAAAAGACATTTCATTAAATTAAAAAAAAATACATCAAAATCTGTGACGAAAAGTATCGTCATTAAATTTTGGATTTTCATCAAAATAATCGGCCATGAGTGTCTCATGGCCCCCCTCACGATCTCGACGGACAAATTTTTTTTTACTAGACGATGCCGTGTCTAGTAGCTCCGCTTGTTGGATGAGATTTTGGAAGAAAATTAAGCTAGAATCGCTTGACGATGCATCTCCATCGTCGGGAAAGTCGGGTAGGGTTGAAAGAAACGGAAGCCTGGGATCCATTTTGTATTTGAAAGAATTGAGTTTGAGAGTTTTGGTGTGAGTTTGAGAGTGGTGAGTTTGATTTAGGTTGGTTAATATATATTGTTAAAAAAAGTTGAAATTTTTTTTTTTTTTTTTAAAAAAATGACCGTTCATCAACGGTCTTATTTCGAAACTCGAGCCAAACAACGCGGTGTCTCCCCACCGATCCCTATCACCGAATCGGGTCCCCGCGTTGATGGCGGCGGTGTTCCCGATCGGTGACTAGGGTCACCGAACACCCTCCCCGCTTACGCCCCGTCCACCCTTAGTTGTAAAGCTACAAACTCTGTGTGTGAGTATGTGTCAGTAAGGGGTGAGAAACATAGAAATCATCAATTGTTCATAACAATTATATAAGCTTGTATCTTTTGGTGTTTTTTTATGTTGTATTCTTCCTCACTAAACAAACAATATGTATCATTTTTTATTCTAATCTAACTTGAACATCACTAAACAAACAACATGTATCATTTTTTTTTGTAATCTAACTTAAAAAATACTTTAAAATCAAACACATAATAAGGTTTTTTAGGTGTAGTGTATTCGGTTGGAGTTTGAAGGTCTGAGCGTTTGTTCAAGAAGACTTTTTAAAAAACCAAAACCCATGACATAAAAGGGTCGTTACAAATCTAACTGGTAGGCCCGTAAACAAACCGAACGTTCATGAACTGTTCGTGAACTTGTTCAGCGGGAAGTTCGTTTACTTAGTAAACGAACGAACATGAACAAAATTCTTTGTTCATTTAATTAAACGAACAAACATGAACACATGTTTTGTTCGCTCAGTTATGTCCGTGAACGTCCGTTTATGTTCATTCATTTATGTTCGTTTATGTTTGTTTGTTTAAATTTTATAAACACATAAGTAGTTATATTTATATAAATATACACGTAAAACGGACTTTCTAACTACTTACAGAAATATAACTAATTAGTAATTGGATTTTCTAACGAAACTCATTATATTCAATCACTAATTTATATAAAAAAAAACTATATGTTCGCCAGTGTTCATTTATGTTTGATCAATTATGTTCATTTTTGTTCAATAATTTTTATTTGTGTTGTTTTATGTTTGTGAAATTATGTTTGTTTGTTTACATTCATGAACTATTCGTTTTGGTTTAAACGAACGAACATAAATGAACACGAACATGCCCATTTTCTTTATAAACAACCATGAACAAAACAAAAATGTGTTCGTTTATATGTTCATGTTCTGTTAAAGTCAAATGAATAAACACAAAATGCATTTGTTTGTGTTCGTTCGATCCGTTTACAGGCCTAACTATAGTTTGATACTTTAATCACCCTCTCTAAGTCTCTTCATAGTTGATCCCTCTTACACAGGCCTCCCTCTTTTGTTTCTATTTTAAAAAACACTTCATATAACTAACTACAGCTAAATTTAAAGATACCATATATTCAGTTATTCACTAAAACTAGAAATGTTAGCATAAAGTAATTTTATTTTTCACCATTCCACTAAGACTACTCAAACTTTGTATAAACAATTCAACCTTGAATTTTGTTCAACATGAGCCTATATTAAGCATTTTAAACATCAACAATGCAATGTATACCGGATGTCCACCCTCTCTTCTCCACGTCACCACATGCCTCATGTATGAACGCTCTCTCTCCTCTCCCTTTCAAAACCACCCCGTTTCTCTATCTGTGACCGCTGATGCATTGCCACTCTCTCTCCTCTTCACATAGGCGTTTGCACGCTTGCAAACACCTGCATCGCAAGTGTCATACATATAAGGAATTTGAAGTGCCATCACATCATATAAGACTGATATTATCTCAACTGTTTTACACTGAAAACATATGTAAACTTTTTTATAAGTTACATGTCAATTTTTTTATATTATGTTCGACAAACATTAAAATATGGGTAGTAAACCTCTTAAAAAGAAATTTGAATGTTTTGCCGTTAAAATGAAAACTACATAACTGTTTGTTTATAAAAGATCTCAAATTCTTATCAAGCTTTGGATTGAGACCCACGTCACACCGATATCACTTTGTATATCATCAGATTGAAACCCACAAAATATATGTTTTTATAAAACGTTCATTGAAATGAATATACACAACATAAAACTTACCAGCGAGCTTTTCGTGTGACATCATAACAGGACTTGTTTTTTCGATACATGAAACACGTACACACACCAAATCCTCTCTACAACTTCACCTGCCAAAGATTTTCACCATTTAGTCTATTATTCAGTAGTTCACCTTTTATCATTTGAGTATATTCACTACTGTAAACAAGAATTAGACTGGTCCCTTAAATATTTGACAATTATAAGTTTCAATTCAATGAAATCGGCTAAATCATTAATGAGTAACACATATAGATTCAGATGAAAAAGCTCACATTCTATGTGTTCCTTATTATCATCAGTGCAACCGCAACATCTGTAGAATAAAAATTGTTGTAACCCAATAAAAAAAATTAACCGATCAGAAATGTGAGTTTATAGACACCAAAAATCAAATAATAAACAACATAAAGTTTATGGAAAATAGATACCGAATTTTAGTAGTTTTCCCTTTAAACTGACTCAACAATTCACTTGCATACACTTCAAATAAACGAGACCTGCAAAAATACTCCATAAAACTCATAAATTCTGATAAAATGAAATAATAATTAAGAACAGTTTACCATGGAGGAAGTGAAGCCGCTACAAGCGCGGGGGAGAGTTCCCACAAATGATGAATTTGAATGCTTAATTTTACTTCAAGATACTCCATGATTTCCTGTTCCTTCTGCAGCATGTTTTAACATATTATTTTTTATATAAAAGAAGTCCATATGCCAAAAAAAAAGTAATGATATGTTAATCACACGAATTGCCCTAAATGTGTAACAGAAAGACTACCTTTGAGTGCTGTTTTTGCTGCATAGAATCAACATTCTGAAATCTTTCAAGGAGCAATTTGTGCACCCCTTCATATAGTGTGGAGATACTGAGAGGTTGTTCATGAGAATTCGACATGAAATGTTGAATTATACGATCCCATCTGGTTGATATACATCCTAACAGTAGAAGCTCCTGTCATTGTACAATATTAGTGACTCATATGATATGTAACTAACCTAAAACCTAGAACTACATATAAGAGCTTATACCAAAACAAATTTGTAATTAAATGACTCACAATTGTCTCACAAAAGTTGGTATTGGCTTCTTTTGAAATATCTAGCTGTTCGAAAACTTGTGCCCACTGAACTTTAGGGGCAGAGAAAATCATTCTTGCGCCGGAAACCAATCTGATAGTCCGTTTATCAAGTAGATATGAAAGGGTTCTTGTGCGCCAATGATTCCACCTGATTCAAATAATCAATTACCTTTTAAACAGGTTGATATTACCACCTCTATAGATTATAAATTCTTTTTTCAAATAAAATATCACTTACACGTAAGCCGTTGGATGATTTTGTTCTTCATGGAGCAAACCGTCATTAGAGTTTACTTGTGTTATGGTCTTAGCAAGAACATTTACACTTGTCTCTATTGATGAAACACGTGAAACCGCAAGTTGCCTTTTCTCAATTCCTTGGATAGCAAACGTTGTCAGATCAACTTTTATGTCGTTTTCAACCTTCACATGTAGATTATCATCAGGACAAGGTATAGGCGAAAAGTCCATTATACCCTCCTCATTTTGCAGTTTCAACTTGTCAATGTACACATCTAAGTAGTTAATTTCTGTCTTCTGAAGTTCTTCAAGATCCATATCAATAGTTGCTTTTAAAACAGCTTTGATATGTGAATCCCTCATGGGTAGAGTGCGAATTAGATGTTCTAGTATGAAAACTCTTGCTTTACTAAGAGTAGCAGATGACAAGTGTGTAAGGCCCTGCGTTATATCGAGGGTGAGGATAGTTAGGTAATTTTACATTTTTCTCAACAGGGTAACGAAAAACAAACTTTAAAGAAGGTTAAAAGAAATTTCCACCTGTGGGAAATGAGGATTGGATGCGAGTTCAGAAATGGCTGCATCGAGTTCATTCACGGAATCTTGGTTGTCATCTATGCTCTTGAGCACCTAAGAAGATACAATAATTTAGCGATATTTATGTAATCACTCATTTATCGACATAATCCGTTTTCTTACGGCCTGTGTGCATCTCCGGATCTAACTATTTTGATACAAAATGATCAAAAGCTAACAATATTACATAATTTTTCGGCTAAGCTCTGACGGATGATTGTGACTCAAATTAAACACTGATCCAACCCCCCCTCCAAACCTACCCAATTAACCCAATTTGTATCCATGAAAAACCCTAAAACCTAACAAAATGCAAATATATATATACACAAAACCACAAATGCTAAAACTCAAAACAACCCACCAAAATAATAGACTTAAAGATTCTTCTCAGCCCTAAAAATTAATAATTGGACTTAAAATAACCAACCATAAACCCTATCTAATGCAACCAGCAATGAAATAAAATCCAAAATCACTTAATCAGATCGACCCATATCATATAAAGGTTTCATCATCACTTCATTCAATTGGGACCCCTTTGCACAAAATCGTAATTAGTGTTCTACAGACTACAAATACTTTTCGAAAATAAAAATGAAAGAATGGAAAATATAATCTAAAAGGAAACTAGAAGAAAGAAATCGAGGAATACTGACATTCTCGAAGAAAAGGCCCCATTGGAAAGCTTTCTTGATGTTTAGCGGATCCCAATGAGCAAAATGACCAGATGATTGATACCCAGAAGCTAAAATGAGGATATCGACAAACCCTTTGATCAATTTCAACATTTCTTCTAGTGAGATCTCTGGGTGAGACCAAACACCCATCTTCGTCTTCTTGTTCTTTTCCCGCCTCAGTCGATACCATCAAAAAATTACAAAAATATTGATGATTTGGCTTTGAAGTTTAAACGGTTGATAATCATTTATTTATTTCGGTTCAGTTTCGACTACAAATAGAGGTGTGAGTTTCTAATCCTACACGAAACTAAAGACGAATTTAATAGGTTGGGTGAAATATAAGCATGCTCGGGTCAGTTTCTGGCCAAGATTGCGAATGAACTAGTGATAGAAGAGATAAGGAAACCTGGGTTTGATCCTTGAGCCAAACGGGTTTTATCGTCGTATCTACGGACGGATGGGTTACCGGGTTTTCCCCAAAATTGGTGGTGGACCACTCGGGTTACTCTCGGTCTGGAAAAGATTAAGGACACCTTTCTCTGTCTCAAGAACCGTTCGGCATATAGCGATTTGAAATGGGAGAGATGGCGCGATTTCAATATTCGTGACCTTGTTTTGTCATGTTTTTCTGTTTGTTTTGGGACTTCAGATCCTTTCTCCTTTCTCCTTTCTGGCCCTATTTGTTCTATTTTATGAGTTAATAAAATAACGTCCGTTAAAAAAAGGTAACAAAATGACACATGATATGAGTTTTTGATGTAACAATGAAGTGAAACTTTTAAAATCTATGAATCCATAACATCTTACATCATGTTAATATTCATATTGATTTTTTAGCGTGTTTACGCCCCGCTTGCGGTATGCGCATATAATGTATATATGTGTGGGCCATCGGGGGGCAAAAGTGAAAGTGCACGAATTTTAACGTTATTTTACTAACTTCGTGAAAATAACGTTAAAAGCTGAGGACGGTTAATTTTGCATCATGTGGTGGCGTTGATAGCTGAGAGACAAAAGGGTACATTCACTAATCGGTCTTTGTCCCGAGTGCTGAGTGTTATGTGCCTTATGTCCAAGGCTTGATGCAAAACTACTATCGAGCCAGGGGTCTCACTGGAAGCAGCCTCTCTATTCCTACGGGGTAGAGGTAAGGCTGTCTACATCTTACCCTCCTCAGACCCTACCTTTGCTTTGCTATTGGTGGGATTAACTGAGTATGATGATGATGATGATGATTTTTTAGCTTGTTCCATACCATATTGATTTTTTAGCTTGTTCCATACCATGAGTGTACGCAGTAATTTAATGATACGCACATCATTTCTCTAATAGTCTAATTATGAAGTTTTAAATGAGATAGCAAATTAAGTAGTTGGGAAGCATAACTTAAATTGTTCTAACCAGTCAAGCTTACCATTTTAAGCAACTAGTGGGTTATATCCGTGCTTCGTGAGGGCTTCACTTTTTAACAATTTTTATGGGTATTGATTTAGTCCGGTTGGTATTGGTATTCGTTATAACAACCAAAAGAGAAAAAAAAACAATTGATCAACAACAATAAAAACGATATTGATCGAAAACAATAAAAAAGTATACCGAACCGTTACCGCTGTTGTTCGGTTAGTATCGGTCCGATTCATTTCGTTACCAGTACGGTACTTACAATCGATAAAGGCAACAAACACAAGTTATTTAAAGTATAATGGTTTGATTATCGTTATATTAAATAATTAGAAGGTACATTATAAATATATGATGATGACACTTGCTATAACAATCCAAAAAAAATCAAAAAAGAACAAAAAACAATTGACCAATAACAATAAACACTCATATAAATCAAAGACAATAATAAAAGAATACCGAACCGGTACCGACGTTCACTTGGTATCGATCTGGTTCATTTCGTTACGTTATGTATACAGCACCCACAATTGATATCGTTAAGGAACGCAAGTTATTTAAAGTATAAAGGTACAATGAAGGTTATATTATGATAATTAGAAGTGATATTATAAATATAAGATAATTAATAATAGTACAAAGTAAAGAAAAAAAATTGAAATATAAAAAAATAATGTTCAACCTTCAATATGTAATATGCAAGTTATTAGGGGAGAGGGTGGTCACTAGTGATAAAATTTCATCACTCACAATATCCAATCATGTTCCGCCATGTCAGCAACCATTTTTCCATCACTCGCAACCTTTTTTAGTGGGGGTGGTCATCACTCACCACCACACCCAACAATTTCCCCTCAACCAACAACTACCCTCACAAAATAATATCATCACGGCGTTGAAAAAATAACGAAATCGGAAACCGTGATTGTATCACGCGTTATACTTGGAGGTGGGGGTGGGAATTTGTGATGTTCCACGCTTTATACTTTGTTTTCGTGATACAATCACGCACCGCCCCGGGCGGCCTTATATCATTGATACCTGGATAAAGAAATTTTTGGTTTGGAAAAATAATGTGAACAAATGTTAAAAATAATCAAAATTCTTATTTTATTTTAAGAAAAAAAAAATACTTCATACACTAAAAAAAATCTTTTTCTATAGCTAAGCATTTCCTCTTATATATATAATAATAATAGGGAGTTAATATTCACACATCTCTATCCTCATCTCTCTATACATACATAGATATATATAATGAGAGATAGAGTAAAAAATGACGTGCGAATAATATGTAGAGATGTAAGAATAGTGAGAGCCTAATAATGTCTTGATAAGTTAGTATAGTGGTTAGTCACTTGGTTTCTCACCTTGAGGTCTCAAATTCAATTCTCACTAGTATCATTTTTAAGGACATTGGTGGTGACAATGAAGTTTAGAACTAGGTCTCTCTGGAGGTCGCCAGTTCGAAACCGAGTTGAATCGGATTTTACCGCAGTGGGCCTTCGGACGGACGGGTTTTTGCCAGAACTAGTGGCTTGGTGGCTCGGTTATGCATCCAACTCTGACTATTATAAAGGAATTTATTTTTAATCAGTATACATGCCTCGTTCGTGTTCGTTCGGTTCATTTACAAGCCTAAGTAATTTATTTTTAACAAAATATTTCACTAGAACATATATAATATTTCACCAAAATGATAACGAAATCGGGTTAATATGTATGACACAATTTTCGGGTCGGGTCGGGTCAAACATTTTCTAGATTTCTCCTACCTAATAAAAATTATATATAACGAATAACACGTATACAAAATCATTTTTTATACTCAAAAATTATATCAACATTATATAACACGAATAACACGTAATTGACGGTTATGTCATACCTTTTTTTATTTTTTTCTCGTCATTAGCACCTTCCTCGTTAGCACGTTCCTCGTCGTCAACACCTTCCTCGTTAGCACCTTCGTCGTCGTCAACACCCTCCTCAAAGTGCATTACACCTTCCTCGATTTCGTTATCATTTTCATCAAAGTCCTTAGCACATTCCTCGACTTCGTTATCATTTTCCTCAAAGTCGTTAGCACCTTCTTCGACTTCGTTATCATTTTCCTCAAACTCCTTAGCACCTTCCTCATACTCTAACTTGTGTTGGTTTTCCGTATACGAACGGTAATTCCCGTATTCGTGTCGCGGATAACTATGGGCAATGTAAGATGGTTCCCCCTCATCTACAAACACCTGGTTCAAGTCAGGTAACACGGGTCGCACACCCCCGTCATCACAACGAGGCACGGACACAACCTCCTCCTCACCTCGATCAATGCCGGATAACCAAACGCTTTCAGAGACGTACGACTGGTTTGAATCTTCGCCAAAAAATTACCAATGTCCCAAAACGACATCTTTATGCTTCACGGGCGACACCAACATTTTTATTTGAGAATTTTCATCATTTCATCGGTATTTTGTGAGTTTGAAAATTTTTGAATCAAATAAATCCCGTATGCTTGGGTAAATAAACAATTTTGGTCGATAAGGGTCGTATAGGTCGATAAGGGTCGTATGGGGTCACTTTCACGCTTTTTCAGACTGAACTCCCTGCATGTCAGTAATTATACCTTAAATTCATCAAAAGTCGTGCCGATAAGCCTTTCATTGCTCAATGAGAGGCGTATAGGGTTTAATGCTCCAACTACCACAACCTTATACGCCTCTCATAAGGCAATGAGAGGCGTATCAAAACCCTTTTTCTGACACATTTAATGCTTTCACACTCTGTACTCCCCTTATTGCCCTATACGCCACCTCTGGGGGGATGTGCACCTAAAAAGTGGGGATGTATCAATACCCTCACCCTAAATATAGGATGATGGCACTTGCTATAAAAATCGAAAAAGAAAAAAAAAACAATTGATCTATAACAATAAACACTCATATAAACCGAAAACGATAAAAAAGAATACTGAACCGGTACTGACGTTCACTTGGCATCGGTTTGGTTCGTTTTGTTACGTTACGTTACATATATGGTACCCACAATCAATATCCTTAAGGAACGTAAGTTATTTAAAGGGTTAATGGATTTAAACACCCCCAACTATTGCCATTTGGCCGCTGGCACTCTCAACTTTGACTTTGGCTTACACCACTCCCAACTTAACACATTGTTTGTCATGGCACCCCCTCGTTAAATAAACACTAACCTGGTTAGGAAATTTTTGCTGACGTGGCCAATATTTGCTGATGTGGCATGCTGATGGATCCAATATACACACATCAGCATGTATATAAGCTCCATGTCCCCTCAAACCAGCCACACTATATGAATCTGTCTCTGGCTAGCGTTGACCCGGACCCAAAGCAAAACTGAATCGAACAAGGCTCGGTGTCGACGAGCCTGACCGTAAAACACTCGTCGGAACTATATCACTGCCGCTACTGCCTTCGTCGCCGTCGTCGGCTGACATCTTCGTCGGCCACCACCACCACCACAGCCGCGGCTCCACCTCCACCACCGCCATACATCGCTTGTGTCTTCACCGTACGCCACCACCAACCGGTGGTGGCCGTTTAAATGTTCTGCAACAGGAGGGTGTCGGAAGGGGGGTATGGCCGACTGGTTAGTCAGAGTAGAGAGGGAGAACGAGGGGTGTTGTGTGGGGGTTACATCGGAGGATGGCAGCCGGCCGGTAATCGGCTCCGATCGCCGACTACCAGACACGAGAGAGGAGTGCTTGTTTTGAGTGTTTTGCCTGATTGTGAGATTGTGTAGATGTCACGGCCCCCGACCCGGTTTGACCCGTTTCAGGAGCCGCGGGACAGAAATCCCGTGGTATTTAATTAACAGCGGAAGTTTCTTCAGGATCTTTTTAAAACTGAAATATTTCCCGATTATTTTATTTCACAATTCGGGATAAAAACCCGGTAATTTACAATCTTGAGATTTCACCAGGAAATCTTTTATTTTACAAAACATGTTTCATTATTTTATACTGAGCCACTTCCTTAAGCTGATAGTGCTTCACGGCACTTTTACTGGATCACAACAGATCACCTGAAACATGTTTGAAAAAGGTTTTGTCAGCGGGAAATACTGAGTGAATCATTCTATTTACTAAAAACAACTCATTTATTATAATTCACAGTATTAAGAGAGATTATAATGTTTATTTCAACTAACTACCCACAGTATTTGTCATCGACTTGTTTCGGTGACTGTGGTCATATTACTATTGAGTCCGTTCACCCAATAGTAACGAGTATCATTAATTAGGTACGCCCACCTAAATTGATAAAAACAGTAATGTGCACAATACCCTACATACCGGCTGTAATTTGGTGACTACATATACTTAATCACTGTAATTATAACTTTGACAATAAACATGATTTTGAAAGTAATTTGATAAAAAGAGAATGACTCACATTGCAGATTTAACAGAGCTTATTCTACTGATTAGCCTTGATAACCTAATTTAATAACAGGCACACAATTTGGTTAGTAACTTAATACAGCATTTACGATAACTCACGAGATTAAAACCTTCACAACGAATGACAAAGTGCGATACTTAAACATCCATCGATTTAACGACGAATGACAAAGCATAAACCCTAATGTGGGCAGCACTTAAACATCCATTGGATAGTTTAATCGATCGGACATTGAATCGTAGCAGCGATCGAGTTATTACCCTGATTGCGGCGTCGATTAGTGAACCGTGTGTGTTAATTTGTGTAAACAGAACGTATCTCAGTACATGCAGCGAAGTTTTACGTCGTTTGAACACCAAAATTCGATTGCCAATGTCTGCTATTTATAGGTAAAATTTCACTTTGCTTACGGACCGTAAGCATAAAATTGTTACGGTGCGTAAGAGTGCTTACGGACCGTAAGACTTAATTTGTTACGGTGCGTAAGGGTTGAAAATAGGTTATAGGGTAGCCACGGTTCGGACTAGCTTTGCTGACTTGACATATTCTGAAATTCGAATTTTGACAACGAGTAATTGTAGATAATCGTTAACTAGGGTTTACCCCCCTTGAGTTTTAGGGGCACTAATCCTGATTCTGAAAATTCTGAAATTTTTTTAGGGTTTGTGCAGAATCACTTGGGTTTCTCAATTAGGGTTTCCTATTGGACAATTTAATTAATTAAATATGACTTTTGATGAGAGTTGTTACAGTAGATTATGCAAATAGTTGTAGGTTATGATTGTTGTAGATCTTGATAAGGTTCTCCAAGAAACTCAAATTTGTGTCTTGTCTGTGTGTATGACTTTATAATCAGGAAATAGAAAGTGATGGCAGGTAATGTATGGTGTGCGTGTTGTTTGAGATAGGGTTTTTCAAATGCAATGGTGGGTGGTGGGTTGTTGCAACTTGTTGCAGACTTGCAGGTGGGGCGGTGGTGGGAGGATGGTGGCAGGTAGGGCGTTGGTGGGTGGTGGTAAATGGTGAAGGTAAATGGCGGCTGGTGTAAATGATGATGGTGATTAATGGTGGCAGGGGGTTCGGTGGTGGGCGGTGATGGTTTTTGGTGGAAGTTGGTGGAGAGAGGGAGGTGGGGGAGAGATGTAGAGCAATAGGGGCCAGTCAGCATGACACCTAATCAGAAACAAGCCACTTCATCAAAAAGTGGCCACGTCATACATGCCACATCAGATTAAAATGACACGTAGGCTAATTTTCCTAACCAGGTTAGTGTTTCTTTAACGAGGGGGTGCCATGACAAACAATGTGTTAAGTTGGGAGTGGTGTGAGCCAAAGTCAAAGTTGAGAGTGTCAACGGCCAAATGGCAATAGTTGGAGGTGTTTAAATCCATTAACCCTTATTTAAAGTATAAAGGTATGATCAAGATTATATTAAGATAACTATAAGTTATATTATAAATATAAGATAATTAATCAATAATACAAAGTAAAGGAAAAAAAAGTTTGAAACATATAAAAAATAATGTACTACCTTCAATATTACCTTCAATATGTAATGTGCAAATTATTATATCACTGATACCTGGATAAAGAATTTTTTGGTTTGGAAAATAATGTCAACAAATGTTAAAAATAATCAAAATTTTTATTTTACTTTTAAGAAAAAAAATACTTCTTACACTAAAAGAAAAGAACTCTTTTCCTATAGCTAAGCATTTCCTCTTTTATATATATATATATAATAATAGAGAGTTAATATTTCTATGCTCTATCTCTCTATACATACGTAGACATATATAAAGAGAGATAAAGTGGAAAATGACGTGAGAATAATATGTAGGGATGTAAAAATAGTGAGAGCCTAATAATGTCCTGATAAGTTGGTCTAGTGGTTAGTCACTTGGTTTGTCATCTTGAGGTCTCAAGGTCAACTCCCACTAACATCCCTTTCAAGGACATTGGTGATGGCAATGGAGTTTAGAACTAGGTATCTCTGGAGGTCGCCAGTTCGAAACCGAGTCGAACCGGGTTTTTACCGTAGTGGGCCTTCGGGCGGACGAGTTTTCCTTAGAACTGGTGGCTTGATGGCTCGATTATGCATTCAACTCTGACTATTATGAAGGAAGAGATACATTTATTTAATTAGGGACATCTCAACATGGCCGGCCCTGGGGGTGGGCGGGGAGGACCACCGGCCAGGGCCCGATATTTCGAGGGGCACATTTTTTTATGAAAAAACACGATATGTATATGTAAACTAATTTTTTAATAGGGTACACCCATACAAACACCAACATAGGCCCCCTTACAAAACTATTATTATGGTTTAGATTAGTTATTAACCTCTTTAGCATTAGGTCTAGACCTTTAGTGAGCTAAATATCCAATTTCGTTAAGGCCTAATGGCACATTTTTTTTCGAGCTCGAACAAGGTACACGAATTCTCAGGGCCAGCCTTACATCTCAAAATGCTTATCTCGTGATTTAGTTTGATGTAAAAAAAAGGCTCATTCTATTCCCACCCCCCCTATTTACTAATTACACCCCCCCTATCAAAAACATCACATCCATCAATCATTTGATTTTTGTTTTTAGCCTGTTTTGTCTTTTTGTTGTCTTTTTTTATTCATTTATTTAATTATTAGTTATTTAGTATTTGTTTATTATTTAATTAGTTATTATTATTATTATTATATTTATTATTATTATATTTATTATTAGTAGTATTAGTAATGATATAGTATTTATTATTAGTTTTTATTGTTATAATTTATCAAATTATATTTATAGCTGTAACAAAAGTTATATAAAAATAAGTACTTTTTTACAAAATTATTATCATTTAATAATTTACATACCGAGGTTTAATCTATACACCCCCCAAATGTAGCAAGTTGTGCTATCCAAGACTTATACATATTTTGACGTGATTCAAATATATTCTCCCAGCCAGCTGCATCATTTTCTCTCATTAATTTCCATAGGTTGTTTGTGCTGGCAATTGGATACTCTCCTTGCAATTCTACCATTATAAAATGGTTACCATTCACGTGTGCAATTGTAATTATTTTTTTTTTCTGGGAACTCGTGAGGGCCTCTCCAAAGCGAAAAACAAATAGAACTGTTTCTTTTTTCTTGAGATAAAAAATGAACGATCACATTAAACTTGTTTGGATTTTGTAGTTGGTCGTCCACGAGTATTTTTTTTAACATCAGGTTCTTCAACAAAAGGTATACTCGGATTGGTTAATGCTTTTAACTTTTGTAGTAAACTTTTCTTTCCAGGCTTGGATCGATTATCGAAGGCTTGTTTAAAACTTTCCAACTCGACGTCACAAGTAATATCCTCACAATATACTGGTAACTCGAGTTTCCTCCAAAATTCATCGACCGAATCTAAAGGAATAGATTGACCTGTATTAAAACATAAGTTGTCAGCTTTTAAATATTACCAAGCACATCGACCGAATCTTAGTTTAATACACTGACCTGCTTTCTTATACTTTGAGATTTCACAAGCACATGGTAATCCATAACACTTACGAACTTGACAACAACAATGTGAACGCTTTAAATATTGTATGTGACATCCATAAACAACACATGTGGAAAATCAAGGAAGTACTTGTATGATATTTTAGGAACAAAGAATAAGTCTTCCAACATGTTTGAAACTCTATTGGTAGAAATTTCAAAAGTATACCCTTTATCATTTAAATGAGACATTAGCACCTCCATCAAAGATTTCCCTTTATGATCCGTTGCTCGAATTTTATCACGTGCGTTATATATGTTTTTAATTGTAGAGACATTATTTTCATCACGCTCCTTCATAACACCTAAAATATCTTTTGGGAACACACCCTTCCCCGTCAACTCTGCCACCAATTGGTGTTCATTAGATGTCAATCGTTTGAGGATTGGGTGTCCCTCCATATATTCTCCGGGTGGATGATTATGCTCACCAGGTTTTACTTTTAACTTCCAAGAACCATTCTTTTTTGAAAATTTCCCTACCATTTCAAATGGGCAATTTATCTTTCTAGTGCCGGTCTCTCTACTTGAATCTTTATCTGATTTATACACACCACCACGATCACACATAAGTACAACTTTAGACACGTAGCCATTTTTAGCTTTCGATCTTTTAGTCACAATAGCGTAACCAAGACTACGTCCGGTGTTTCTAACCCATTCCATCAACTCTTCACGAGACTTGAACACCTAAAAGTGAACTAATATTAGTTACAAAATATTAGGTGAACAAGCTTGAGTAGTTACAAAATATATATTATCCAAACAAACTCATTTAAACTAAAACAAGACCCTTAACCTAGCTAGATTATATAACTAAGTTGAAACTTGAAACATGGGAATTAAAAACTATACCTGATCTGTTGAAAATCCAGACATCTCTTTAACTGTAGAGAGCGAAGGCTACTACCGAAGCTCCTCTTTTAAAAGGGTCATAAAGCTTAAAGAAAAGTAGGATCTCCTCCTTAGTTTTCACAGGTTGGGGAACTGGCTGTGAATCCTACATCAAAAAAGAAGAAAGTGAAACTAATAGCATAATTTTTTTATATAACAATGTAATAAAGAGTTAAAGGTGTACGACTATACATGAATGCATATCAACTGAATATTACCTGCCCCATTTGTACCAATAATTTGAGGCACCAATAATATGAGGCACCAATAATATGATCATTTTACACATTTTTTTTTTTCAATTTTAATAATAATAATAATATTTTACACGTTTTTTTTTTCAATTTTAATAATAATAATAATAACAAAAAGACACTAAAATATAATAAAAAGACAACAAAAAGACTAAAAACAAAAAGCAAAGGATTGATGGATGGATTGATTGATGTGATGTTTTTATAGAGGGGGTGTAATTAGTAAATAGAGGGGGTGTGTATAGTATCACCAAAAAAAATGAGAGCCTAAGAATAATAATGATAATAATAATGATGTTCTTTAAAGGACCAAACACACATACATACACAAAAGCTCATAGACCATAATTGCAATTCCCACAAACACACCAAAAATAGTACATCCCCATAAACCCAACTTCTCACTTACACAAAATGGTGTAAATGCACACACAATAACTCACCTCACCTCACCTCATGGCCTCACCGGAAAACCACAATCTCCTCCAACTTCTCCTTCCCCTCCTCCTCATCCATTATCTCTCCTCCTCCACCACCACCGCCGCTTCCGATCTCACAACCTTAATCTACAAAGGCTGCGCAAACCAAAACTTCCAAGACCCAATCGCCATCCAAAACCTCAAATCCCTTTACACCACCCTCGTTTCCCAATCCACCACCGCCACTTACTACAAAACCACCGCCGGAACAACCGACCAATCCACCACCACCTCCATCACCGGCCTCTACCAGTGCCGCGGCGACCTCTCCACCACCGACTGCAACACCTGCGTCCAAAAACTCCCCGACACCATTCAAAGCGTCTGCCACAAAGACACCATTGCGGCTCGAGCACAGCTTGTCGGGTGCTACATGCGGTACGAGGTTGTCGGGTTCCAGCAGGCGCCGCCGACGGAGTTGTTGTATAAAAAGTGCAGTTCGGGTCGGGTTGATGGGTCCGGGTTTGATGAGAGGTTAGAGGCGGCGTTGTCGTTGGTACCGAAAGGGGTTTCGAATGGGAAGGGGTATTATGCTGGTGCGTATCAGGGGGTTTATGTGTTGGGACAGTGTGAGGGTGATTTGGGTGGTGGTGAGTGTGTGAACTGTGTGAAAAGTGCGGTGGAGATTGGGAGGAGTGAGTGCCGGAGTTCTGTTTCCGGTCATGTTTTTCTTCAGCAGTGTTATGTTAGTTACACTTATTATCCCGACGGAGTTCCCGGTGCCGGTAAATAATTTTGCCTGTTTTTCTAATTTTTATATAATTAAAATGTATCTATAACAATAAACAATTTTATCTGTTTTTTTAATTTTTATATAAATAAAATGTATCTATAACAATAAAAATAAGTATCATACAATACTTCTTCCATGAGTCTAGGATGTTTTCTCAGATTCTTTTATTTAATATCTTCGTATTATTTTTTTTTAATTTAAAATAATTAATTTCAATAATATCTTATTGCAAAATATTTTTCTAAGCTGTAAATCTTCCCTAGTCACTATTTAATATTTTTATTGGCCGTTCAAAAAAAAAAAAAACTAGTTAATATTTTTGTCATTTAAAAATCTTATTATTCTATAATTATAATTATATTTATATATTATATAAATAGTAACAAAACACTGTACAGTTTTTTTTATTTCCTCCTTTTTTTCTAAACTATAAACTATAGGTAACAAAACACTGTACAGTTTTTTTTTTTTTTCCACCTTTTTTTCTAATTTTTTTAATAAACTATAAACTCTACCTAATAAAATAAGTAATTGACTACATCACGTATCACAGTTTTTATGTGATCTAAGATTTTTTTTACGCTTCTCTTATTTCAACGTTCGTCTTATTATGATTCCTAATTTTCAAAAAAAAAAAAAAATTAAATTTTAATGTTATGTAATGTTAAAATAGCGTTTTATAGTTCTTTGTCACTATCTGGAATTTCTTTTATTTATAAAAGTTATTTTATAAATTTAGACCGTAACAAAACACCTGAGGAATAAAATATGAAAAAGTTGATCCTAGAATATCGTTATGCAGAAGGTACAAATCGTTACAGCAGGGTTTTGTTTTGTTTTGTTTTAGAAACGACAAATATAAGTACATACATTTTTCATCGTACATTTTGCTCATGAAGTTGGCGTGTTTGATTTGTTGGTGGTGACAGGAGACACCGGCGGCAGCGGTGGCGTTGGTGGTGTGGAAACAGGGGTGACGGAGATACAGGGCGACGGTGGTGGTGGCAGAAACAACACGCAGAAAGCGGTGGCGATTGTTTTCGGTGGGCTAGCGGCTCTTGGGCTGGTGGTTGCTTTCTTGTTGGTTCTCAAATCAGCTTTCAAAAAGAAAAAAGAACACTATTCCTATGGTGGTTAATATATATTTTTCTCTCAACCTTCCTACTTTTATTATATATGAAAATATATGTTAATTAGTACATATAATTATATAAAGTTCTATATCAATACAAAATAGGAGATCAATTATAAACGTCTATGTTTTAAATTTGAGGGCCCATTTCATACATACCCCACTCAAATGATTTGAAATAATGTTGGGTTTTGGGTTTACTTTTTGCCCGTTTCCTTGATTGGAAATTTGAAATTTATACTATAATATTTTTAAGAGTAAATTGTCATTTTAGTCCTTGAGGTTTGGTTCAAATTGTCATTTTAGTCAAAATTGTTTTTTTTTCTCCTCTGGGTCTCTGACTTTTCCATTTTCTTGTCATTTTGATCGCATTACCTAACTCAGTCTAAAAATCTAGTTATAAACATGGGTATTTTTGGGCTAACTGTTGGGTAGTGATAACCAGGAGTAGTTTACAACATAATTTATAAACCTCATAATATTGTAATGCCAAAAATACCCCTGATTATAACCTGGTTTTTAAACTAAGTTAGATAGTGTGATCAAAATGGCAAGAAAAAGGAAAAGTCAGGAACCCACAGGAGAAAAAAAAACTATTTGGACTAAAATGACAATTTTAACAAAAACTCAAGGACTAAAATGGCAATTTACTCTATTTTTAACAAAAATAATGTTATAAATTCAAAAATAGATATATATAATACTACAAATTTTTTTACTATATAAAGTTTCATAGGACACATGAGATTATCCCCAATGTTTTTGCTGATGATAGAATATTCCAGTATGGTCAAACTGTCCTGGTTTGACCAGTTGTAATGTTTCTTAAAGAAATTTGGTCAAACAATGTAGGTTACTCATGAAGATGAAGATCATGACATTGAAGAATTGTAAAGTTAAAGAGAAGATAAAGAGGGGTGCTTACTTTGCTTTTGAGAGGTGGTGGGTGGGTCTAGTTAGTAAGAGTTGGATACTTGGATCTTCCTTCACTTGCAAGTTAAACTACTTTTTTTAGGCTTTTAATCAATTAGTAATAGTGTTTATGTACATACACATATGCTATAGTTAATGACCTTGTTACGTGTAAACGGGAGGCTCGTATAGATAATATTCTCGCATCATAACCATTAGCTACCGTTGTATCTTGATGTCATGTGCGTAACCGGTCACATTTTGGTATTGTGGATAGTTAATTGAATGAAGAAATTATATCTTAGAGTAATTGATGTTTGTATGTTTTTAAAAAGTTGCAATGGGTCCATGGGTTCAATATTATTGGTGTTATGTTGTGTGCATTTGGAAAAGCCTTGTTTCATTGACACTTCTTTTTGGCTTTCATGCTCTTTTTGGTTTGTTGTTACTTTAGACACACTTGTCATAAAAATAGTATGGTTTGTCATACAACAATACCTTTTAAACATTTCATTTTAGTACTTGTTTGCTCATTCAAAGTAGCCTACTCGGTGCTTACATGAAATTTTTTTTCTTTTAATTATTTAAGCTGATCATTTTTCTAATATCTATTGTTATTAATAAAACTAAAAGATTTAGGGGAGGTTCGTTTGAGAAAAAAAAAACACCAAAGGGTACAATAGTAAAACATTAAATAGTTTTTCTTTCATATTATTTATCATTATCGTTGATTAATTAATTAGTCATAAAGAGTCATTCTCCACACTAAAATTTTTGCCTTCACATATCAAAATTTATTTTACACCTTTTGAAATTTATCCTACACATATTGAACTTTATCATACACAGCTCGTAATTTATCCTACACCTCGTAATTCATCTTACACTTTAAATTATTTGTTTTTCTTCTTTGAAAAAATATATTTTTTGAAAATAAGTTACAAATTTAATGTAGTTAGCTATTAAAAAGGAAAACTACCAATTAATGATCTATCTAAGTTTACCAATATACCCTTACACTAATATTAAATACAAAAATTAAATGAAGTAAAATGAAGGATTTCCCTTTACCAAAAAAAAGTAAAATGAAGGATTTTTATTGATTGAAATTTCTTCTTTATAATTATTCTTATAAAAAAAATTCTTATTATTTGAACCCTCCACTATGTACATATAACATTACAATTGAGTTGTCCTACACAATATCCTAAATCTAGGAAGGGTACAGAAACATATGGATTGCAAAAAATATAACATAATGCCGAGTAAAATCTAACACAATGCCGAGAAAAAAGATAAACACACACACACAATGATGAAATAAAGAAAAATACATAATGATATGAGACAAAAATTCTAAAATCTACAAGCTAAAGTTCTATAAGTGAAAACCTAAAATTTAAGATCGTAGTGTTTGACGAGTCGATTCCAATGCCAGTAGAATGAGTTCAATCAGAGTTTGTTTGATACCATTCCTACAACTTTGCTCACGCATGCTACTTAAACACACACTTTGCTCTCAAGCAAATACTTATTCTCACGTCGGAGAGTGGTAACAAGGAGCACCCCCCACCCCATCCTCCTTTTTACGAGTCACGGTGTGTTTCCTTGTGCAGGAGACAGGTTAAAGGACGACCCGTCCATTGATCGAGGAAAGATTAACCATACTCGGCGAGACTGGTGAATTAACCATCCTGATTAACCGCTGTTTCATCAATATGCATGAAGGACGACACAGGACAGGACGATGGTGCGATGGATGATGTGGCGGTGCGGTAGAGTGTGGTGGCAGAGATAGATGAAGATTATGATTGTGGAAGTGGGATGGTGGTGTAAATTTATAGAAACATCTAAGAATTAAAGATGTGGGACAAGTGGCGAAGCTTGAGATTTTCGACCGGGGGGTTAAAAATGTATATACCCTAAAATTTCTATATGAAAACTACATACTCTCCATTACTAAGTGAAAAGTTTGGAGGCTAGACCGCCCCCTCCCGCCCCTTAAAAGCTTCGCCCATGTGTGGGACGTAGATGGAAACGTGATGTGCCACCTCACCTTCGCTACCATCTAAAACCATGTGGCGGATCTTAAACTTTTAAATAGGGGGTCAAATATTTTATAGAAAAAAAATAGGATAGGCAGGACTTAATACATATAGACTTTTCAGTATAATTTACACGTTGAACCGAAAAAATATAACGTTAAGCCAAGCGGGATATCCCGCATCCACACCACCTGGCCTTAGATATTAGTTGATCGATGTCAACATCATAATATTACTTTATATAAAAGGTAAGATTTTTTATCGTGCGAAAAGAAATCAATTTAATAACTTTATAACTTTCAATAAACATGTTCGATATGAAATTCCAAGGAATCAAAGACCCTAAAACTGATCACAAAGTAGCTTTTGTATGAAAGAAATTTCACGAAAACTCCACAAATTGTACTTGTTATAAACCTTCACGATGAATAGAAAGTTGCAAATCTTCATAGTATTATTAACTATGCTATGAAGGTTTTGTAAATAAAAACATGATATTCACAACTAAACAAAACATATTATACTTCATGCATGAATGCATGATTGAAGACAACAACTGTCAATCATGGAAAACGAAGTTTTGTTTTTTCCTTCTCATGAATCCGACCCATTTAAAAGGATTGATCTTTGTAACACCAACTGATATAAAGGAAGTCCACCTTCGTTGTTAAAAATTTAAAAAGTTAAAAAAAGGAAAAGGAGAGAAATAATGTATCTTCCCACCAAGATTAAAGCTAGATCGAGTAGCATAACTTAGCACACGTCAATAACATACTGTAGACGCGTTCAAATCTGAGCTCGAATCCTAAATCTAAGTATAGAAGTATTTAGGAGTAGTTTAGTTTGGCGTTTAAAAAAAAATTATGTGTCAGAATGATTATGGGTCATCATCCTTAAAAGAATTGAGGTATCATTATCAAATGATTAGAAATGCAAATTTATGTGTCATAATTATGATTATGATCCACCCACCAAGGTACCAGTTATGCATTCCCTATGTTGGTACATGGGTTGCAACTTGAAGATAATAAAGCATTAACAAATAATTAGCAGTGTTACATTTTTATTGCTTTATGATCATCTTCAACTTTATTTGTTGTTGCTTTATCTTTTATGCTTCATCATTATTATTATGTTCTACTTTCCATCGCCAAACGATAAGAGGATGATGATTCCAGGGTCTTTCTTCAAATGCAATATTAAATCATAGAAAAAAGTACAAATAGATTGTTGAGAAATTTAAGGATGCATCAATCATGTTGATTATTTTGGTTAACTGGATTGACTTGTTGATAAGTGTGCATCATGATGTACAACAAAAAAGTTAGAAGAGTGCGGGAGTGTACGTTTGTTTGAGTTTATTATGATTTTACGTGTTTAGCAACCTAATTGGTTCTTAGCGGCTTTGTCTCTAAGCAATGGGGGTTCTAAGGGGGCAACGCCCATTTGTAGGGATGGCAATGGGCCAGGTATGGCTAATCCCGTACCCGTACCCGTACCCATACCCGGTTGTAAAATCTTATCCTATACCCGGCCTATTACCCGCCGGGTATTTACTCGTCGGGTATCGAGCATACCCGCGGGTATTGTGTATACCCGTTGCGATTTTCATGTATACATATTTTTTAGTTTCCTTTATAATTTTATGTTTTAAAAATCTATATAAATATATTAAATTATGATAAATAAAATACATATCATCACCATGCTAATATTTGATATATTCAAAAATGTAAATGTAAATATATTATAATATTAATATCTTGTATTTCATTACATATAAATATGAATAATGTCATTAAAATATATTTTAAATAAAAAGTTAAATTTTTAAATAATAAAACTACAAGAATGAAACATTACTAAACTATAGTTAAAGGAAAATAAATATAAAACTTAAATATTTTCGGGTATATATTTCAGGTAACGGGTATATAGTTTCGGGTAATCGAGTCGGATATCATCTAATCCAATACCCATGAAATATTTTTTTTTTCATACCCATACCCGGCCCAATACTCGTCGGATATCAGGGATATACCCGTCCTAAATATTTCGGGTTCCAGGTATACCCATCGGGCTCGGGTATTTTTTCCAATCCTTCCCATTTGACAGGGGTCCGAAAGCAACACCCCTGGCTGGGTCGAATTTAATTTTCTAGAAAATCCATTTGAATTTTAAATATCTGAATATTACACTTAAAATTTCGGATGGAATTTTGGCAATTTTCATAATATAAATTAGCAATACTTTCTTGCATTGTAATGTTGTACCCTAGGCATGGGGTTTTTTTAAAAAAAAATTGATTTTTTACTTTTAACCTAAAGGTTTTCATCTTTTGTATTTTAACCCTTTTATTTTTTTTACTTTTAACCCAAAACTTTTCATCTTTTGTAATTTAACCCGACCCTTTTTATTTATAACTTTGGTCCCCCATACTTTTTATGTTTCGCAAGTTTTCGTTTTACGTTTCGTTCCAAATTTTGCGATATACACATTGCAACGTGCGTATGGGGTTCAACGTTTTTTGTCTATTTTTTCACATTTGACAGGTATGTCGCAGCGTGTTTATTTTCACCCTTGGCAAGTTTGCCGCAACGGACGGGTTATAGATCGACTTATTTATTCTTTTCTACGTTTTACGTTTCTGTGTAATTTTTTCGCATTAACACATCATAACGGGTGTGCGTGGTTCAACGACTTTACGTCTGCTTTTCGTTCGGTGAATTTTTTCCATTTTATCTATTTTATGTTTACGAGTTTTTCCGATGTTGAGGGTCGCTGTCAGTGGTGTGGCATTGGTGCTACTTGACATGGTTTTACGAACGTTTTTAACCTATTAAACTTTTTACTAATATTTTTTTCGGTTTACCTCTATACCTCGTTTTCTTGTAACCAACTTTTATATGCATATTTTATATACTTGTAGGTATAAATATGATTTGCTCTACGTTTCGACGCAAACTTTTTCTAGAAATGAGCTAGGTCAAACATATTACGTTTTCTTTTAAAGAAACCATCTTTTACGTGCATATTTTTATGTACGTTTCGGTATAAATTCGAGTTATTCTACGTTTCGATGTAATTTTTTTTGGGGAAATGAGTTAGCTCAAATATTTTTTTGGGAAATGAGTTAGGTCAAATATAATATGAATTCAT
>JARYGA010059740.1:29499-80340 GCA_030545235.1 Helianthus tuberosus
TGTTTCACCAGGCACATGATAGTTCACGTCTGGACTGATGTAACCAACATAATCAGCAGTCTCTAGATACCCGAATGAACTATGTCTCCAAGGCTCTTGAGTGTAATCATGATCTTGGGAGTTCACACAAATGAACTATGCCTTGCAGGTTCTTGAGTGTAATCCTGCTCTTGATAGTTCGTAAATGAACTATGCCTTCCAGGTTCTTGAGTGTAATCCTGCTCTTGATAGTTCGTAAATGAACTATGCCTTGCAGGTTCGTGAGTGTAATCCTGCTCTTGATAGTTCGTAAATGGACTGTGCCTTGGAGGCTTCTGAGAGTAGCTTCGTTGAGGGGGCGGTTTAGCAATTGCAGGGTTCGGTATTGTTTGTTGTTTGGATTTTGTAGTTGGTCGTCCACGAGTATTTTTTTTAACATCAGGTTCTTCAACAAAAGGTATACTTGGATTGGTTAATGCTTTTAACTTTTGTAGTAAACTTTTCTTTCCAGGCTTGGATCGATTATCGAAGGCTTGTTTAAAACTTTCCAACTCGACGTCACAAGTAATATCCTCACAATATACTGGTAACTCGAGTTTCCTCCAAAATTCATCGACCGAATCTAAAGGAATAGATTGACCTACATTAAAACATAAGTTGTCAGCTTTTAAATATTACCAAGCACATCGACCGAATCTTAGTTTAATACACTGACCTGCTTTCTTATACTTTGAGATTTCACAAGCACATGGTAATCCATAACACTTACGTGCTTGACAACGACAATGTGAACGCTTTAAATGACGCTCTTCTATTATTATATCAAGTGCTTCATGAGAAACAGAGCCATGTAATAGCTTCAACATTGGTAGGTTGTGTTTATGCATTAGAACAGTTCTACTTTTTTCGAAGCTATCTTTAACAATTGTATATTGCGAGTTCACTACTTCATCAATGTGACGAACAATCTTATCTAAGGTACAATTTGCTGAATTCAAGAATTTTTTTAGCTTGGCATGTTGGCTTTCAGCTCTGTTAGTTGTCTGATTTCCGAAATGTAAGCATTCGTTAGTCCATACGGACACAAACATTTCTTTATACTTGTTTAACCAAGTACTATTCAAGTAATCCAAAACATCTGCAAAGATAATAATGATGATAACGATGGTAACAATAATACTAACAGAATTATAGTAATAATACATACCTTGATCGTTTGATGATTGGGTGTCCCTCCATATATTCTCCGGGTGGATGGTTATGCTCACCAGGTTTTACTTTTAACGTCCAAGAACCATTCGTTTTTGAAAATTTCCCTACCATTTCAAACGGGCAATTTATCTTTCTAGTGCCGGTCTCTCTACTTGAATCTTTATCTGATTTATACACACCACCACGATCACACATAAGTACAACTTTAGACACGTAGCCATTTTTAGCTTTCGATCTTTTAGTCACCATAGCGTAACCAAGACTACGTCCGGTGTTTCTAACCCATTCCATCAACTCTTCACGAGACTTGAACACCTAAAAGTGAACTAATATTAGTTACAAAATATTAGGTGAACAAGCTTGAGTAGTTACAAAATATATATTATCCAAACAAACTCATTTAAACTAAAACAAGACCCTTAACCTAGCTAGATTATATAACTAAGTTGAAACTTGAAACATGGGAATTAAAAACTATACCTGATCTGTTGAAAATCCAGACATCTCTTTAACTTTTCTGAATGCTATAAAAGTTGAATAAGAAAAAATAAGAACATGAATCAAAGATAAGAAAAAATTACACAACGAATAAATTATAATTCTACCTCCAAGATGATAGTATCGCGATGAAGCTTTTAACCACGAGTGTGATGATCCTTGCTCCCCTCTTGATGCTCTTGTGTCACTTTGTAAAATTTTAGATTGAAATTTGAGAGAGGCTACGGGACTTTTGGTTAGAGAAAATGAGAGAGAGAGGGTAAATAATAAAGAAATGGGACTTGATTTGAGAGAGGCTACGGGACTTGATTGAAGAATAAAGTGTTCTTTTTAAAAGAGATTGAAATTTGAACAGCCCTAAACAATAATTTGAGGCAGTAGCACCAATTATATGATCCACGTTTTTTTTTTAATAATAATAATAATAATAGTAGGCATTTCTTCACTAAGATCGTCCCAATCACAAAGGCGCACCGTTTTCGTCATTTTTTACAAACTTTGGGTGTAAAAAACTACCCCCTCGGGAACCACGTGCCACGGAGGGGCGTTGACCACGATTTTTTTTTTACAACTAGATCCGTATATTTTAACAACATTCGTAAAAAAAAATTCAAACGGCGCGCCCGAGGGGGTAGTTTTTTACACCCAAAGTTTGGTGTTTTTATTATTTTTTTGTTTTTTCTTTTTTTTTTTACAAACTTTGGGTGTAAAAAACTACCCCCTCGGGAACCACGTGCCACGGAGGGGCGTTGACCACGATTTTTTTTTTACAACTAGATCCGTATATTTTAACAACATTCGTAAAAAAAAAATTTCAAACGGCGCGCCCGAGGGGGTAGTTTTTTACACCCAAAGTTTGGTGTTTTTATTATTTTTTTGTTTTTTCTTTTTTTTTTTACAAACTTTGGGTGTAAAAAACTACCCCCTCGGGCGCGCCGTTTGAAATTTTTTTTTACGAATGTTGTTAAAATATACGGATCTAGTTGTAAAAAAAAAATCGTGGCCAACGCCCCTCCGTGGCACGTGGTTCTCGCGGTTCTCATAACTCGTGGTGGTTCTCATTCTAGCGGTCCCCTAATAATAATAATAACAAAAAAACACTAAAATATACTAAAAAGACAACAAAAAAACAAAAAAAAACTAAAAACAAAAAGCAAATGATTGATTGATGGATGTGATGTTTTTGTAGGGGGGGGTGTAATCAGGAATTAGGGGGTGGGAATAGTATCACCCTTAAACAAAGCCCAATAAACAACCAAATCCTTGACAAGACCAATTCAAATCCAGCCAATCAGGTGTCACGTTAATGTACAAGTGATGCTCCTTGGTCGGGATTAATAGTTGCTGCTACAAATGAATATTTATGGATTAGCTTTCGTGAAAATTCCTTATTTATATCTTTGGGATATAAAATATCCAAATAAATTATGACATTAATATTTTTTTTAAATGGATTACGTGGTAAATTTTTTATTTCAATTGAGTCAAATATAATTGACAACATATCATATTAGGCTAGGGTGTGGTGTAAAGCTTCTAGGGGCTTTATTACGTCATATCAGGCGTCATCTCATATGGGGGTTTTAGAGGGTGTTTGGGATTACGTTTTGAAGTGATTATTTGATTATTGCGTTTGTAAAACATAAATAATCTAAAAAAATGTTTGGATGAAAAAGTGATTATTTGCCTCCAAAACGCAGTTTTTGAGAAGCATGTAACTACATGCTTTTCCAAAATTCAGTTTTGAAAACGCAAAATCTATTTTGAAAACGCAACACCAAAAACCCTCTTAAAGTCTCTTCCTTTAGACCATGTGTAGTGGTTGGGGTGAATAATGCCCCCACCCTTGGGCGTTTTCCGTCATTTGATAGTACAGTCAGCAAGGGGCATTATTGGACTTTTTTTCTAAAATGGGTGTAGTGGGGATGTGGGCATCATATTAAAAGGGTGTAATAAATTAAATAAAATAAAACTAACCAAAAAAAAGTATTGGTCAAACCTAAACAAGATAGTTGTGATTGGTGGGTGTTTAATTGTTCCAGCGTGATTTAAATAACGCCAAAACGAAAAAAGTGAAGAAAAACGCCCAGGGGGCGGGTGCTGGGCGTAATTGGGGAGAGAAAACGTCAGGATACAGCTCACTACGGATGGTCTTAACATTTTTACAATGGTTTAAAAATATAAAAAAGAAAGGAAAAAAAAAGGAAATCTGATTGGTGGAAAATGAATGAGTCCCACATGCATACTTAATAGCGCTCGTTAATGTGCCCCCCCCCCCCCCCCCCCCTAAGCGCCGAAGGGGTGGCTAAGGGGCACTATAGGGTGCTAATTTTGCTGATTTGGCTATAGGGCGCTAAAATGCAACAGTATTGTTGCATTTTTTATTACTTTATAAAAATAAAAGGTAAAAAAAAAAATGAAATTATAAACATTTCTTTTTCTATGCTTCCTACACTTTATGGCTCAAAATATTTTCACGTGTATCGTTAAGAAACATTCATTACGTTCAAAACATGAATTACGCCTTTTGATTTCTTAGGACATTTTCTTTAAAATTTTATTATGTATTTATATAAATTATACAGATTTAATTAGTATAAAATTTGAGTTTCTAAACAAAATAAAATTTTATTTGATCTTTTTTATTTATATGTTTTATTACTTAGTATACTAGTTGGTACTTGTCAAAGTTTTGTTTCATCGTTACTAGAAGGTAGTCTATGTATCAGTATTTAATAGTTTCCCCCAACAGTGACGTCGCTGCAGTCGTTGTTGCTGCTGCGGCATGCAGTGGCGCAGTGCCGCCCCTGCTGCTGTATTTTGTGCAGCCCTTGTCCGACACCAGTTTAACAAATCGCTTACTCATGCTTATAACCAGTGATGCCAACACAGCAGTTTTTTTTACCAGTTTAACTACATCAGTTTAACTTCTATTGTGCTTTTGACCCGTAGCACAACACACCAGTTTAACAACAGTATCAGTTTACCAGTTTAACCATTTTTAACAGGGTTTAACTATATTTAACAGTTTTAACATTTTAACTGTTTCAACGGGTATTTAGAGGGTGTAGAAGTAGATGTATCATAGACATACTTGAATGTGCATATTGATCTTTAAACGAACACACTTTATTAGGTATTTAGAGGGTGTAATGCATACCATACACAGCACTGAGTTTGAACGGTTCATTCTGCTTCCCAAACACCCAGTTATGTTGGAGAACCGCGTCCGATTTTGAAAAAGAAGAATGGAGATAAAGCAGTATAAAAGCATAAAGTTGATTATTGTTCTTCTGTTTTTTTTTTCAATTTTTGGTTATTTACGAGTTTGCCCCTGCACATGCTTGTCATGTTACTTGTATTTAACTAGAACATGGATGGAGCTAGTATGGTGGAGTAAAATTGCAATAAAATGGAAAGATTGGTATTAAAATTGCAAGACATTTCAGATTTGTAAAAATAAGTAACGGCATATATAAACCACGGGGACCAAAACCGCAATTTACTCTATAATAAAATAACTATTTGTAGTTAAGTGAAAAATATACTTGTTCAAAATTCAAAATTATTTTTCTATTTAAATGGTCAAAACAATGATTCTACATAAATAGAAACAAAAAGCATCAAAATCGGTATATATATTTTTAATCTAATAGTCAAATTTAAAAGTTTATTCCCATTCACTTTTTTATAGTTTTGGTGTACGAAATCCCAACCACCAAAGAAATATACTTCTTTCTAGTTTGGCTTTAATTAAAAAAACTTCTTTCTAGTTTGGCTTTAATTAAAAAAACATATCAAAACATTCAAACAGCAATCAATATGCAGATAATAAAACAAATCTCAGATTAATAAAGATAACTGGAATTAAAAAAGCACAATCAGGTGCCAGAAACATAAGTAAATCCAAATGCCAATACAAAACAAGTCATACATCCTTACCTTAACCTAAAAAAAGGATTCATGATTGTCTTCTAAATACGTTAAATCATAAGAAATGTAAACTAGATAAAAGGTCATACCTAAAATGTGACCTCTATTCTTCCTGCTTAATTTCAAGCTCCTTGAGTTTGGATCCCAACTCATCACCGTCACCGTCCTCGTCACCGTCCTCGTCCTCATCATCGTACTCTTCTCCTTCAGGGTCATTATCATCCAACGGTCCAAGCAAATCAGGTGAATTCTTAAAAATCTCTTTCACGTCTTCAACACCTTCATCAGATATGTAATTACCGTTGATGTTCAGCACCTTAAACCCGGGTTTACCTACAACAGCCTGAGCCAGAACCCGAGCTCCAGCCCTTCTAATCATGTTAGTGCTCAAGTCAACTTCAGTCAACCGTGGAAAGTCTTCTTCAAGGGCCTTAGCAATTGTTATAACACCGTCATCCTTCAATTCATTCTCTGACAAAAGAATTTTAACTAGTGATTCTTTTCTCGCAACGATAAATTCAGCCAGAGCAGAAGCTGCTTCTGCGGTAATGTCGTTTCCCGCCAATTCGAAAACTTCAAGAAACTTCGCGGAATCTTTGAGAGCGTTAACAATGGCTAAACTTCCTTCGTTTTCCAGGTTTAAGTAACTGAGATAAATCTCAGTCAGATTAGTGAGTAAAGAAACGGTTTTACTCAAAGCAATCCCGGCTTCTACACCGAATATATTATCACGAAGATCGAGTTTCTTCAAACCGGTACATGTGGCAAGTGCTTCTGATAAAGCAATTCCCCCTTCAGAACCAACCCGAGTCGACGAACACCTAAAATCCTCCAAGATCGGGGATTTTTTCAAAAGTTGAGAAATTGCAATCGCCCCTTCATCGCCGGTCATATTATTATGAAAATGAAGAATTTTTAGTTTCTGTGTGGACGGAATTAACTCAACCACAGCCTTTGCGGCTTCTTCTGAGATACCGTCATTCTTTAAATACAACTCCTCAAGGTTACTTTGTGAACTTAGAAGCTCACTAAACGCCCTAACTCCTTTTTCACCCAACGCGTTATCTGAAATGTCCAAATACCGCAAGTCGAAACCTTCAAGGGCTGCTGAGAACATTTTCATAACTTCCAGGGCCTCTTCTTCAGGCCTACCAGCAACAAAATCCGATAAGTCAACTTCTGTGAGTTGACCCTTTAGAGAGACCAAAATAGGAGCTGCAACACGCGCTGCATCCAACCCGAAGCTTCTGTTGCTAAAACATATCTTCGTATAGTTGTTTCCAGGTTCTTGTAGTGGTTTTAACAGCTCTTTAGCTTCATCGGCTTCAATGAAGGCTCTTTTCCCTTTAGAAATGTCGAAAACGATTTTTTTGTTTTCTGGTGCAATCGGTTCAATCGTAATTTCTTGTTGTTCTTCTTTTACTCTAGGACCTCTTTTTACAGCCTCCACCATTAGCGTACTTGATTCTTTAGCGTAAAGTTGAACAGCAGAACCACCGTCACCATCTGGCTCTTTTTCAAAGTGTTGGTTTGCTGTTTCAAAGGCTGCAGCTTCGATTCTCTTAGCATCTTCTTCAGCTTCTTCCTTGCTTAAAAGACCATACTTTCTGGATAAAATGGATGGAGTGGTGAGGTTTTTGGTAATGCGTTCCACAAGTATTTGCCTCGTGCCTTGGCTTGGAGGCCACAACTTAATCGAGTGCAAGCGGTTTTGTGCAGTTGAATCCATGCCAAAGAATCTGCAACAATGCATTTAACACATGTTTAGCACTCTCGCGTAACAGACTTCATTTATAAAATAAGAAATTAACAACATTTTAAACAAAACCCTAACAAAACAATGAATTGGATTATGTTCATATCCTGAGCCTTTGTATCCTCTTTTACACTTTAGCTTAACACCTTTCATTTACAAGATAATAAGCTAACAGTGCTTTAACAAACCCTAACAAAATGATAAATTACATTATGTTTACTCTAGCCTAACATTTGTCATTTAAAATATAAGAAATTCACAAACCCTAACAAAATAATATCTTGATTGCCTCTGTATCCATCTTACATACTCTGAATACTATGGATTTTATTCTAAACAGCATAGGTTTTTTTTAAAAGCATATTACAGTATGCGTTTGAAACAACAATACAGATCCGGTTTTTGCTCCGTATTAGATCTATTTAAGTCCATTCGAAAGATCAAAACACCAGATATATGAATACTAAATCCAACAAAACATAACCTAAATAAAAACACACAGTCCGTTACAAATTTAAACAATTAGTCTTCTCATAAGTAAAAACAAGTCAAAACACTCTAAAACCCTAATTCACCGTATAAAACACGATTTGTCAATGCTATCAGATACAATCTCAAATCAACAACATAAATTAGGTTACGCAACTAATTTTACAACGAGAATGAGAAAATCGGGTATCAGATCTAGTTTGTACGATAAAAAAACCGTAGATTTGAAGGAAACTGATGCTTGACTTGAGTAAATGAAGATAGAAGATGTTAAAGATGACGGTTTTGAAGGCGTAAACGGAAAATGAAGGAACTTACCGGCGGACGGCGGTTGAGATGACGGAGATCGGACGGCGAGAGTGGCAGAGGGTTATGATAACTGATAAGGGAGGCGTGCAGTGAGTGGAGTCTGGGTTGGGGTTTTAATTTATATAATAAAAATAATAATACTCTGTTTGCCCTGATTTTGAAATTGAAACCACCACTGAATATTATTTCCCTCTCAATTCTTTCTTGCAATTACAAATGCCTGCCTGCCTTCTCATGTTGTTTGGTTAATTCATTATATTATTTTAACTAGTTTACGTTTTTGTGTGTTGAATGTGTGATCTCACAATAAAAGATAGAGTAAATTACAAGTTTTGTCATTTATATTTGTCTGAAATTTCAGGCGTTGTCCTTTACCTTTAAATTTGATGAGTTTTGTCCTTAACGTTTCAAAATCTTGCACGGTATATCCTTTGAGCCTAACCCAGTTTATTTTTTGGTTAAATAGGATCATGTGCATGTCACATGAGGGTAAATCTGTCTTTTCCACTACCCTCTCCAATTTTCCCCAAAATAAAGAACCCAAACCCTAAATCATTTCCCCTCTATGTAGCAGTTGTCACCACCTACCATCACCACCACCTGCCACCACCACAATCCATCAGGGTGGAGGGAGTGGTCTCGGGGAGTGCTTTGGGGAGGGGGGTTTACCGATTG
Organism: Helianthus tuberosus; assembly: GCA_030545235.1. NCBI lineage: Eukaryota > Viridiplantae > Streptophyta > Magnoliopsida > Asterales > Asteraceae > Helianthus > Helianthus tuberosus. The sequence continues at coordinate 38,351 of JARYGA010059740.1, forward strand.
GGGATGTATTGCCGGTGGATGTTTGGTGATCGGGGAAGAAGAGAGAGGTGGTGTAGGCGGTGAGTAGTCACCGAGTGGGGAAGAGGAGAGAGGTGGGAGAGAGAGAGGGTTAATGGTGGGTCCCAACCCCTTTCAACCAATCACCTTTTTTTAAATTGTTTACCACTCTCCGTGTGTTAAACCATTGATAGTGATTGAGTGCAAAATGGGGAGTGGAGTGGGGACATGACATGACATTATTGGTTAGAAAATAAGTTTACCACTCCCCAAATGGTGACCACTCCCTCCACCCTCAACATTCTACAATCAGTAGCCACCAAACTAATCCGCTATGCAAAACACACAAATATATATTTAAAAAACTGGAAAAACAAGGCTAAAATTGCAACAACAAAGCCAAATAAACTCATGTGGAGAATATGGGTTTTCTCCGATAAAGTCTGGGTGGACGATGGCGGCTCATTGAGGATCCTACTGAATTCGTATTAGTCGGGGACTCGGAGATACAAGGTGATGCAGTCATTACAGCAGAAGTGTGACAACCCGAACTTTCAAGGTTAGCATTATCTGATTCCATGGCCTTTAGCTCGTATCGTCACGTTTCATGTTCCACTATATGTTGTAACTGAGTGTATGTTATGTTAAACGTGATTTAATTATACGAGATTGTTATTGTTTGCATAATTGTAAGTTGTTTAAATATTAAGCGTTAAGTTATGAATTATTATTCAACCGCACACCTTTCACCTCGTACACCACCCTCCGAGTCGCACACTTTTATTGGGCCAAACCCCTCATCCTCGTTACTTGGTGGTTCTCGGCCCAGCACCCACGAGCCTAAACTGGGTCCGGCCAATGTATTTAGAACGTATACGCACATAAGGTTGTGTAGAGTTTTCATTATCTCACAAACACGCTTGATTTCAAACCCTTGTACTCTCTCCCTCTCTCTTCCGAATCGACGGCAACCCACCTTTGTCGAAGCTCCCTTCTCTACGGAACACCATCCCTCCTGTTCTAGTAATCGGTAAGTATGTTCATCATTCTTGGTCTTATTTGGTTATGTGTTTACATATTGATTGTATGTGCATGTATAGGATTAAGGCATGAACTAGGGTTTTAGTTGTAAACTGAATTGAACCTGGTCGATCATTGGTGTTGGTAAACAAGTAGTGTTTGATTGATGGTAGGATTCGATGAGTTCGTGATGTATACTGTTCACAGATGTGTTGATATGGTGGTTATACGTTGAAACAACTGTGTGTTTGATTCAATGTGAATATTAACGGTGGTGATATTTGTTAAGGTGATGATTAGGGTTTATGTGAATCGATGAAACTTGTATGATTACTTGGTAATTGCAGTTATTGAGTAACTGATGATTGAGATTAATTGGAATAATGGAAATAACTAACTAGATCATGTAAACATGGATGATTGTTAGAATTAAACCGTGATTTACGGCAATGTACAACGGACCCCGCACACCCCCTTGTCCGCACACTCCAACCTCGCATACCACTGTATTGCATTGTGCACTTGCACCGGTCATGCATTTGATGCTCGTATATATGGACCACACACTTACATGTCGCACACTTGTACACTGTACACTCTCAGACTGCATAATGTACAATCGTAAACAGCCTGGCCGCACACTAACATAAGGTCGCACACTCTCGTTAGGTCACACAGTATATTGGGTCGTACACTGAATCTGGGTCAGGTAATACAGTGGATCGCATAATCGAAACAGGTCGCACACTCACGTGGGCTTTAAACTTATCTGGGCCAGGTACTGGTTGTTGGGCCACAAGCTGAATATGAATCGTATACCAAAACTATGGGTCGTACATTCTTAAGTGGGTCGTTAACTTGTTGGACCGCACACTGTATTGAATAATGGAAGGGACTGTTATGTTGTTATGTGAAGTGTAAACTTGTATTATGAACCCGTATTTGGCTCGACTATCTATTACGTGCTATGTGATAATTTTTAGTACATGCAACTTGCTGAATATATGAAATACTTGGATGAAACCCTAACTGTTACCGGTAACCATAATAGGACTTGGTTGACCAACTATGAACAAGTAATATAACTTACCGAGCAGATCTAAGGTGGGCTGACTGCTCTTTTCACAAGCATGCGTCATGTGGGGACAAACAAACAAATTTTCATCCTTGTAGGGGATACTTTACGAACATATATCCCTGGAGGGGATACGTAACAAACTATAGTTTAATTTCGATGTTGGATAATCTACTCAACTCTGTCACTTTAAGTCCCATCTTACCACCGAACTAGTTGCTTGGAGGGCAACGAGGTATTAGTTGATAGTGCTATTAGGCTTGACAACCTCACGACGTACCTGGATAGGACGGGCGTGAACTAATGACCTTAAACACATGACTAATGTTGATAGGCATTGGGGAAGGTCAAACAAACAGTCATCTTGCGGTATCGAGTCATTATCAACATGTCTTTAAACTAAACACTTGACAACTGAACATTTAACAAAAACTGTGAACTCGCCAGCTTTATGCTGATACACTTTTCTGCATGCTTGCATGTCGATAGATACGTGATATAGGACTTGCAGTCTGGGATGCTGGAGGGGTCATGGGTCGTGATGGTTGGAAAGACGTTGATTATTGATTTGTTATCAAAACATCATGGTGTTGAATTGCTTGAACAATAATTTGTGCTTCCGTTGAACGTAAACATGTTTCAAAATAATGGAACTCGGTATAACAATCAAAAGCGATAAAAAACGATATCAATACTGAATCGATATTATTAGGACAATATAAGTTGGTGTCGTTTTAGTAAAATTTATATAGAAAACAATAAAATAAATATTAGTACTAATGTTTTAGTCGTTAGGACAGTATTAGTTTGATTCGTCAATCAGATAATTGTATATATGTTTGTGTAATAATTGTAATAATAATAATAATAATAACTTATACAATACAAACAGGGAAATATTAAATATTTTAGGACAATTTATAAATAAAAGTTGAACTAAGATATAATTTATTTTATAAAAATAAACAAACAAGATTCACAATATTTAGTTTTATTCGTCAATCAAACAAATGTATATATGTTTGTGTAATAATAATAATAAAGAGTAAATTGCAAGTTTTGTTCTTTATGTTTGTCCCAAATTTCAGGCGCTGTCCTTTACCTTTAAAATTCATAACTTTTGTACTTAATGTTTGAAAATGTTGCACGTTTTGTCCTTTATGGCAAACCCAGTTATAATTTTCAGTTAAATTAAGTCATGTGCAATGCACATGAGGGTAAAAATGTCATTTCATCTCCCACTTATCTTTCCCCCTTATTTAATATCCTCTCTATTCTTCTTTTCTCTGTTTTCTGTATCTATCTCCCCATTCGCCTCTCTTTCTTAGACCTAAAATCAGCTTCCAACATCGCCATTCAACCCCTTTTTTTCCTCTGCTTTCAGGTTCTTTTATTAACATCCCAATCCTTTCACCTTTGCAAATTAGGGTTCATCATCACCCATCAAATTAGGGTTGTTGCCATGGTCAATTGCCATTGTGGAAGGGAAGCGAAAAATGTTTGACTTAAGGAGATGTCAAGTTAGAACCAAACGAACCTGACGGACCTAGTTCAATCCATCTGTTCAACGTTGTTGGCTGCTAACCTCGCAAATTTACACCCAGCAAACATGAAGAAAAATAGGGGTTTCCCCACGCAAATTTACACCCAGCAAACCTGATAAAAAGCATTCAACTTTAGGGATAGTGTTAGAGCATTCACATCCAATCCACTAAAAATATACATACATTCCACTAAAAAACAACTTCTATATCAATATATTTCCACTAAAAACAAATATTTTTTCTCTCTCCTTTTCAATATATATTACATTTTCTCTCTCCTCCACTCACAACCACTTTCAATATATATTAAAAAAGTATAGGGGTGAACAGTGTCCCCCCAAATATACAGATGAACAGTAACATTTTCTCTCTTCTCCACTCACAACCACTTTTTATACTTCTTATATTTTAAAAACCCCCCACACAGATTTTGGTGGTTTGGATGAGAATGCTCTTAAACCTCTAAAAGATTGAAACCTTAGAAGAAAAATGGGGGTTTCCCCTTTCGTTGGAATCGCCATTACGATCGCTCGAATTTCTCTATTTTTCGCATTATATCCACTCACGTATCCTTATCCTGCATCACCATCACCGTCATCCTTTGTATGTATTTGTAATTTCACTTTCATTCATTCATTTTTTAACTATATTTCAGGTTAAGCCTGGTTATTTATCAATTCTCTTTGTGATTATTGAGAAGGAATACTTAACCAGATTTATTAAATAGTGGCTTGAATTTATTGATTTTATCAAAACTTTGATCACCACACCTTGTATGATAATTTATGTGCATTTACTACTGAATATATATATATGCATTTACTTACTGTTTGATCAATATTCCTATATTGAAATAAGAACGGTTGGGTTTTTGGTTTCAAAATTGAAAGATTTGTTTAGGTGATGATGAACCCTAATTTGCAAAGGTGAAAGGATTGGGATGTTATCAGGATATTAAACAAGAGGGAAAGATAAGTGGGAGATGAAATGACATTTCTACCCTCATGTGCACTGCACATGACTTAATTTAACTGAAAATTATAACTGGGTTTGCAATAAAGGACATAACGTGCAACATTTTCAAACATTAAGTACAAAAGTCATCAATTTTAAAGGTAAAGGACAGCGCCTGAAATTTGGGACAAACATAAAGGACAAAACTTGTAATTTACTCAATAATAAAACATAACTAACTTATACAATTCAAGGGTGGAGATACAATAGGAAGTTTATTTGGCTAGGAAGGCTAGGAAGTGATCTTGACCATCCATTTAGTTAATCAAGGGCTAAAATTAAATCAGGGAAATTGAAAGGAAGAAAAGAGGCGCCTGGGTTTGTTTAGGGGCATTCTAGTCAATCCAGCCAATAGTTTCTCTCTCCTCCAATTCCCCCTCATTTTTTAAACGTTAATAACTCTTTCATACGACATTATTTTTATAAAAATTGCACCAAAAAAACGAGCGTTTTTTATCTTTAAAACGAGTATGCTATTGCTATATTTTCAAAAAAAAAAATTTAAAACCCAGTTGCGTAAAACGCAATAGAAAAACCCCAGTTACGTAAAACGCAATGAAAAAAAAACCTAAAAAATGACATTTTTCTAAAACGCAATGCACAAAAAACACAAAGAAATGACTTATTTGTAAAACGCAATGGCCAGAAAACACAAAGAAATGTCTTATTTTTTAAACGCAATAGCCTAAAAACTCAAAAGAAAATGTACTTTCTAAAACGCAATGGACTAAAAACACATAAAAATGTGTTTTACCTAAAACGCAATGCACAAAAAACACAAACAAATATCTTATTTCTAAAACGCAATGGCCAGAAAACACTTAAAAATGTCTGTTTTCTAAAACGCAATGGACTGAAAACACATAAAAAAGTGTTTTACCTAAAACGCAATGCACCCAAAATACTTAAAAATGTCTTATTTCTAAAACGCAATGGCCAGAAAACACATAAAAATGTCTTATTTCTAAAACGCAATGCCTAGAAAACACATAAAAATGTCTTATTTCTAAAACGCAATGGCCTAAAAACACAAAAGAAACTGTTTTCTCTAAAACGCAATGAACTGAATACACATAAAAATTTGTTTACCTAAAACGCAATGAGTAAAAACACTTCAAAAATGTTTTATTTCTAAAATGCAATGACCAGAAACTGTTGTTCACAGAACCAGAAACTGTCTAAAACGCAATGACCAGAAACTGTTGTTCACAGAACCAGAAACTGTTGTTCACAGAACCAGAATCTAACTAAAACGCAATGACCAGAACCTGTTGTTTACAGAACCAGAAACACTGTCTACGAATGCAGTTTTCCAGAGGCAATTTACAGAAAATTAATTTTTACAGAAAATTAATTTTTCTGATGCAATTTTATTACAGCAATTTAATCGGAAAAAAAACCCTAGCCAGGGGCTCTGCCCCTTGGACCCCGCCAGGGGCTGCCGCCCCTGGGACCCCGCTACCAGGGGCGCTGCCCCCGGACCCCCGCCAAGATCGTAAAACGCAATGACTAAATCAAAAACCCAGATCGTAAAAATGAAATTAAAGAATTTCTTACATGGATCGAAGTGATTTCTTCAACAATTGACGAAGTTTGAATGATATAAACACTTATCAGCGCTCGAATCGAGTGATTATCTCCAAAATCACCCGAAAAAAAACAAGATTTTTTATGAAATTAAACTGGGTTTTCTTCAAAAAAGTTGAAGAACACGTTGATCGGGTGTTTGAATCATTGATTTGTGATGAAAATCGGACTATAATGTAGTGATTATTGAGATAGAAAGTGAAGAAATGGTTGAAGATGGTGGGTTTTGAAAATGGTGGGTTTTGAAGTTACTGGGTTTTGAAAAGGAAGAAGAAAGGGTTGGATTGACTAAAATACCCTTCCTCTTTATTTTAAATGTTGCCACATGTCCTAATCCTATTGCTTCCTACACTTCCTAACCAAAATAAACTTCATATTTGATCTTTTCCCTACAATTCAAATAGGGAAATATTAAATATTTTGGGACAACTTATAAATAAAAGTTGAACTAAGATATAATAAATTTTATAAAAATAAAAATAAACAAATAGATTCACAATATTTAATAAAAAAAGTGTAAATAAAATAAAGGCAAAAGAAATAAAGAAATGAATAATAAATATTGACAAACATCATAATTAACCTATTAAAGGGAACCTAAGGCCAAAATGAAAAACATAAAATTTTAGTTAGCAAAATGTGATTTAATATATATAATAAGAGGCTAGTTAACGTATAAAATGGCTTAACGTACATTGCGTACGTGATTGTTTTCCAACGTGCGATTTTATGTTTCAAACATGCGATTTGTGATTTAAACACCCCCATGCGATTTGTATATACACCCATGCGTTGTCACCCATATACACAACATGTGATTTTCCAGATGTTACGCATACGTCTATTTTATATAACATGTGATTTCAAGTCGTGTACGGTCGTACGATAAGCCCTATTGTAAGTTACACTTTTTCTATATAATAATTACTAAACTCAAAAGAAATTATAATTGATTCAAATTTAACTAATTTATAAATAGTGATATAAACTTAACATATAACAACACTAATTGCTTCAAATTTAACATGATGATTGTTTATCATTATTAAATGCAAATTTTTATTTACGATTTAGTAATAATAATAATAATAATAATAATATTATTATTATTATTATTATTATTATTATTATTGAGGATCGATAAAGTGATAAACCAATATTTCATATTTGTTAGATCAACTTATTTCAATTGAGAATTTTCAAAAGATTTATATATAATTTTTTAGGGGGAGTTGTTGTCACGTGACATTATTTGGACTCTTTTATTATGGGGGACGAGGCGCTCCGTTGTGAACCCCCCATCACGCGTGGAAGACTAGAGAACACCGCCGCCTCCCATTTCTTTGACGCGTCAATTTTTAAACGCGTGAAGTTTTTGACGCGTGAAGAATTTGAAGAAGTTGAGGGAAATTGTTGGGTTGTGAGGGAAATTATCAGGTGTGGTTAGTGATAGACATTTCCACTAAAATCCATCACTAGTGATGGAATAATGATTGATGACATGACGGAACTTGATTGGAAGTTGTGAGTGATGGGTGATGGGCGCCCCCCCCCCCCCCCCTCTTATAAGTTAGATTAGATACATGGATTGTTGAAACTTTTTTTAAACAACACGTACACTCCTAATTGGCTAACAAAATTACAACTTTATTATTTTAATACATGGATTGTTGAAACATTTTTTTAATTACACTCCTAATTGGCTAATCCTACTCATAAGTCTCGCTGCAACATCAATGTGTATTATGGAACTCAAACCCTCAATATCATGGATTCACGAGAAGAGTATACTTTACACACATTGATATCAGGAAGTTGGAAGTTATTTGGTGCCGATCAATATCATGGATTCATGAGAAGAGTATACTTTACACACATTGAACATCAATATCAAGTTTTTATATAAAATTTATAAAAACACAAAAATAAAAATGATAGTGTGCGCGTAATCCACCTGTAAATATTCCAAAAGTCGTTCTATTTGCAAACTTGCTTTCAATTGTACGATTGTTGACCAAATATTACAACAAAGTATATGTTACTTGTATTAATTTCAGTCGAGATTACAAACTATATGTTACTTATATTAATTTCAGTCGAGATTTGCAAAATAACCGCAACTATTAAGCTTGTATCTACACAAATATTCTTGACAACCCATGGCATTGTTATCGTTTGACAACTATAGGATCGATAAAAACTTTGAAGTTGATGGCATTTTATCATTTTAATTTAAGCTTCCATCAACTTTTTGGTTGGAAATGAAATAAAAACTCAATATTAATATTTGAATGACCTGTAATTTTACTTTTAGATTTTTAATATTGTCTGGCACTTGAATAAACGGGCCCAAATGAAATGACCAAAATTTGAACCCCGCTTAAACGCTCCATTGGTCAAATGATCATCCGGGTTGTGGGGCCATTTATTGCCTTTTGGATTTTAATATTCAAAGCTTGGAAATCCCACATATATATTTTAATAAACCAGCCAAACTCGTATTTTTGTTTTAACGGTAAACAGAATCAATTCCGAGCATTCTCGTGGCACCACTGGACCAAACAGAGTACTCCGAGAGTAACCTGAGTCCACCACCAATTCTGGAGAAAACCCGGTAACCCACCCGCCCGTAGGCACGACGGTGAAATTACCGATAAAACCCGTTTGGCTCAAGGATCGAACTCGGGTTTCCCTGGGTCTCTTATCATTGCCCACCAGTGCCTCACTCTGCACCAAGTGAGAATTGAACCTGCATCTCCCAAGAGAAATACAAGTCCTCCACCACTTGATCCAGAGATCATTGGCCCAAGCTCGTATTAATGTAAACTTTAATTTAACACTTATGTATTGGTTATTGTGAAATTCAATTAAAATGAGTTCCTTATTGGGTCGACCCGACCAGACCATCATGCCACCTCCAGTTAGAGGTGCACAAAATAACCGGTTAATTAACCATAACCAGTTATTAAGCGAAATCGTAACCGGTTAATAACTGCTCAAGAAATAACCGGTTAGTAGTTACTTTTAACCGTAGGTTAGTAACCGGTTATAAATATTTAGTATAGTAACCTGTTATTTATTAACCGGTTTTTAAACTGGTAAACTGGTTAACCGAAAAATTTGAAGAAAAGGCAATTAACCGGTATAACCGGTTATTGAAATTAACCGGTTTGTGCACCTCTACCTCCAATTAAGCATAATTGCATATTATAGGCAGAAGTAACAACAAAATGCAGCCTTATAGATCAACTTACTTTTTTGTATTTATGATTGTGAGTACCAAATTGAAAAATCATTAGGCTCATTAGGCTCATAAATACCCTGTTAACCAACGAGACCAGATAAAACACCGGATTACGTTGGACGGGTGACCTTTAAAAAGATTTAAGAAAAATAGACGGAAGCAGAATTCGAACAGGATTAACGCACTTACCACGTTCAAATCAAGCTACTTGTATAGCCATGATAACCGATCTACATATTATTAGCTACAAATCAATACAAGTATTAAACAAATCGGTAATTAGCAATAAAGCTATGATTCAAGAAAGATGCCAGCCTCATAGTTTCTTACAATTTCCTTTTATATATCTATAAACATCTACATCCTAATATTATTCTTTTACATGATTATGTAGCACGAGAGTGAACGGGTGGTCTCTCGAGTGCAATCATACCTAATCTCCCTTTTCTAAAGTCTGATAAGACCCGAAAGGCTGCTTGATGATCATCTCCATTGAACAACTGGACAGCAAGCTTGTGGACAAATCTGTGTGCACCAAGAAACACAATTTTTTGAGGTTCTTTAAAAGTTTAGAAATAGTTGATAATAGTATCAAGTTATATAATAGATTGATACTACAGATAGAAAGTCATGCGTTGTTCGACCTCAAAAGTCAAAAGGTGAAAAGAAACATACGTTTTACCACACCGGCCATCAATATCAATCTTATAACGCTCCCATAGAGTATTCTTATCTGCCATAAACAAGAATAATGTTTAATTGTCAAAAGGGTGTATACGACAATGTAAAATTTAAAAGGGTATATATGAAACTTTGAACTTTCCTTAAGGATATATATGAAATTAATCATGACAACTAGTCTACATTTTCACTTAAACTATATGCCAAGTAGGCCTGTAAATGAACCGAACGTTCATGAACTGTTCGTAAACTTGTTCAGCGGGAAGTTCGTTTATGTTGTTTATTTAATAAACGAACGAACATGAACAATTTTTTGTTCATTTAATTAAATGAACGAACATGAACACACGTGTTGTTCGTTCATTTATATTCGTTTATTTTCATTTATTTATGTTCGTTTATATTTTATCAAATACATAGGAATTAGGAAGTTATATTTATATGAATATAAACATAAAAGGGGCTTTCTAACTACTTATATAAATATAATAAGTAATTGATAATTGGGCTTTATAGTAATACAATTGAGTTTTCCAATAGAACTTATCATAATTAATCAATAATTTATATAAAAAAGCCACTTCATATCAGTTTATGTTTGGTCATTTATGTTCATTTGTGTGCGTTTATGTTTATTTAATTATGTTCATCTGTGTTGTTTTATGTATACTAAATTCTGTTCGTTTAAGTTTGTTTGTTTACGTCGTGAATTGTTTGTTTAGGTTATAAACGAACACGAACATGTCCATTTTCTTAATGAACGAACATGAACATACAAGTTTGTTCGATTATATGTTCGTGTTTGTGTTCGGTTAAAGTTAAACGAATAAACACGAACATGCCTCTGACCTATGTTCGTGTTGGTTCGGTTCACTTACAGGCCTGATGCCAAGTCAAAGGCTGCAATTTTAAGGGAATTAGGGAGGATAAATGCATCTCAAGAAGAAGTAACTTTGGTGAATATTTATCAAAACCAATGCAGAAGTACCATACTTACTTGCCGTTGGAAGCTTTGAGAGCATTTGTACAAGAACACCTGCAACATCAGTGACATCATATGACCTCTCACCGATGTCATCACATATAGCAAGCTTTATGGCTGCTGATTGGTCACTCATCCTCATTGGAATTATTCCTGGTGAATCTAGCAACTCTAGATCGTTTCCAAAACGAACCCACCTTTACCAACATCACAAAAAGAATTAAAATAATCTGAAATTTCCCTATAAATAATATAATAATAATTATAAGGCCATTTCAAAACCGTATGCCAAGTACTGGTAAAAGTAACCTACTTTAATACTCTTGTTACGCCTGGTCTTGGAGCGGCAGGACACATTCGATGCTTTAGTAAACGATTGATTAGAGATGATTTTCCAACATTAGGATAACCAACTATTCCAGCCCGCACCTGTTACACAATGTATCATGTCTAGTAAGAACATTATTAGAGTTACAATTATGAATTATGATAACAAAATTATAAGTGCAGAAAACAAGATTAGAGCACATTTACATGGTTTATAATATCCATGTTAATATGCTAGAATTCTCGGTAGATCTAGAAAAATTTGGTAGTACATATCGAAAAGATTAGTTGCACCATTTGTAAGTCAAATACAGATGGAAAATGGGTGACTACATAGCGCTTTGACCAATCTTGACCTCATTGGCTGAAAATGCTATGTAGATGTCACAATTTGGATCCGTATACCTAAACTGGGTTGCTTTTGGCTATTATTAGTGATTTAGCTCCAATGGATCAAACGGATAACAACTTATAGCTAAGTTAAAGAGAAACATGTCAAATAGGTTGACCAGGTCAAACAGGCTGAAAATAGCCGAATGTGTTTTCAAACGCATAAAACTTCCAAAATCTCATAACAAATCAGATTAGTATTTCAGCAATATAGTTCTTGTAACTTCTTGATTAACACATAATTGTTTAAAAAACTCACTGGACGAGGAAGCAGGCCTCGTGCTCTGCGTTTCATATTAACTCCTGCAGCTACTGATTTTGCTAATCTTCCTAACTTCATCGTCCCCTGCATTTTTCATAAGAGATCCATTAATTCTTATTATTTATATTTTTCAATTAAAAAAAGAAGTCTGCTAAAATACCATTCCAAGTTGTCCATTGGAGAAGACAACTTTTATTCCTTGTCTGCCATAATAATCTGCCCAAGCATTTCTATCTGCAGCCGATATCATGTCTTCTCTATTCAATACCAAGATTCTCTTTCTATTACCAAGCCATGAATCCATCTGATTGTTCACGTAAGCTTAAAAGTATTAAGTATTTGAAATCAACAGCCAATAACATCATTGAGGAATCACACCAAAATCAATAGTCACAATACGATAATCAACTGTAATAAAATGACAAGTATAAGATAGCGTCTGTCTGTACATGCTTCTGTTGTTTGAAGTTGTCATAATCAAACAATCACGCATTTAAGTGTTTGGCAAATTGGGTTAACTGAAAATTTTATTAAGAGAAAACCAAAGCAGATATTATTGTTCACGAAAAAGAAGACGTTTTGTTAAACAAGAGTCTGTCTTTTTTATAAAATAAAATACCTGTGGATGACTTGTGGACATTGGAATCCTAGCATCTCTCACTTCAATGACAACGTCCATTAATTTCAGTTGTTCCTTGAGTTCTCTTTCTGTCTTTGCAATATGGCCAGGGTACCACTAAAAAAACATTGAGACTGTCAGCTAAAAATTTAATGATAAAATTGCAATACGGCCATGGTTTAAAAAACGGTTGAGGCGTGCGCCTCGAGGCGCGCTTCAAAGCGAAACGCCCAAAAAACGATTATGAGGCGCGCCTCATGGGGTTTCTATTGTACATGCGCCTCAGAGAGGCTGAGGCCCTAAAAAGGCTGCACCTCAGGGGTTTCTGATGTTTGTTTTTGATGTTTTTGACTTTTTGTGTCAATTTCAAGCAATTTATGTCTTTTTTATGAGTGTTTTTTATATTTTGATGAATTTAGTTAGTATTATTATTTTTATAAGATATATAATTTTTATATTTATTTTTAATTACGCCTCGGGATTACGCCTCGTGAGGCGAAGGGAAAACGCCTCGAAACTCGTTTCTGTTTTTTAAACCTTGAATACGGCAGAGTACCTGAACAGGACGCAGCGTCTTTGTCCAGTGATAAAGATCGGTCTCAAGATCGGCCCACTCGTACTCTTCTTCAAAAGATTCAGTTGCATTACTAGAATTCATGTTACCATTTCCATACCAGCTTGCATTATTCCCACCAACAATCTACAATAATTTCACTTCTCTACTTCATTAAATAAATTGATTCTATCACATAAGCACTACAAGTAGTACAAACTCATATGATCATTTCCTGAACATCAATTATGCCTTTAATGTCAAACTATAAAGATTATTGGCATAAATTTGGCATCTGTGATATCAAAACAAACAAAACAGAATTAAATTAATTATCTCATCTATCATTTTCAGTCACAAAACCCTAACAGCATCATAAGTAGTCAAACGGCTGACATTTGTACTGCTGTTTTTTTATCTTCAAAATGAAGTGAAAGAAGTTTCTAGCTGCGAAGAGATTACTTGCCTGAATGGTGGGTGGGGACGACGGAGGAGGGGCGGCAGAGGCGGTGGCGAACACGGTTAACGGCGGTCTTCTTCGATGTTGAAGAAGAGGCGGTGAAATGGAAGCTTTGGTGGAAAACACACCAGATAGGTGAATAGCCATTACTGATTACAACCAGAGCTTGAGGTGTATCTGTGTTCAGAGTGGGGGAGAACACTTGATTCAAGTTGAAACCACCGGAAAATTTTTTCTTAACCAAAGAAAAAGCTATACACACAAGGACCGGTACCGGTATCGGACCAATATTGATTAGGTATCAAAAATGTTAAAAGTCAGTATCAAAAATGTATCAGGTTCGGTAAACTGGATATCCGGTATCATTTGCTCATCCATATTTCTTGATACCTCTGAATTCTAAAATACGTTTTTATTTATAGAAAAAAACACAAAAGATTTTAATTATTTTTGGTCATGTACAAAGATTAAAGTTAGTGTAGTGTATTTGTTTAACTACAAATACAATTGAGCTTTTAAGTTTAATTAAACTACATGTTCACAAGAGAGTAGTGATTTAAATAAGAATATAATTATTAATCTTTTTGATAATGTGAGTTGGGTGTATATTGGTTAGAAATGAATTTAGTCTCATACCCTAAAGCCTTCACCACAGTTAAGCCCTTTACGCCACCACCCCTTTAGCACCACGTTTCACGCTCACGACGCGGTGTTTGGTGCCCTATATGGATGACTTGGCGGAACTTTCACACCCACTACACTTAATCTGATCATATCATATCACGTTAAATTGGTGTATGTATCGTTATTCATAGATTTCGCATATATATTGAATTAATGAAAATATTTAAGGTTTGTACGAATAAAAATATATACATGATCAAAGATTTGTGTATCCTATAGGTGTGCACACAAAAAAAAAATGCTAACACCATAAAGGCAAAAGGACCTTAAAAAACTGTTGACTCTAGTGATTTTCTCTTTCCTTTAGCTTATTTAATTATTTTAAGGGAGACCTCTAAAAAAATTAAGAGTTAATTGTCTGGGTTTATCATTTTTTCATCTTTAGTCCCCATATTTTTAAAATAACATGTTTGCTTCCTGTGGTTTAACGATTTGTTACTCGTATAGTCCATATATTGGATGACCGTTAAATTTTCTAGTTAAGTGTGGGTAAAATAACAAAAATATCATTTTCCTAATAAATTAATAGTTAAACAATTAAAGAAATATATATCAGGTAGGACCCACCCTTTTTATTTAAATATAATACTTAATCCTACCCCACCCCCAACCCATCTTGTTCTCTACAGAGATGGCAACAGGTCGGGTTTGAGATGAGTTTAGGTAATCTCAACCCCAAAGCCGATTAGATAAGCTTGTCTCAAACTCGTCCTAAAACTCGTCGGGTTTCTAGCGGGTAAATACCCATCGGGTATCGGGTATACCCGCGAGTTTTGGGTAACCCATTAATTTTAAAAAGTTTCCCTTTGGGTGTACCCGACCCAAAAACCATCGAGTAACTACGAAACAATTACATTTAGTATTATAAATAAAGAAATATATCAAATAACTATAATGTATATGGGATAAAATACATATGTGTATAGAAAAAAGGATGTAATATATAATTACATATTTAAAAATAAAAAAGAAATTATATCGGGTAAACGGGTTTACTTTATCGGGTAATTGGGTCGGGTAAACAGGTATATCACCAAATCCCAAACCCATCCCAAACTCGCGAAAAAAATAAAAACTAGTCCCAAACCCGTCCCAAACCCGTCCCAAACCCGATTAACCGACCCCAACCCCGTCCTAGATGTGTCGGGTTTCAGGTTTATCCATCAGGTTCGGGTTCGATTGCCATCCCTACTTCTCTACCACCACTGCCACCATCCACTTACCACCACCATCCATCTCCATCTCCACCTCCACGTCCAAACGACTGCCACCATCCATGGAGATCTCCATGGTTGTTTTGATTTTAAACACCCATATTATGGGAAAGCTTCAAATTGTAACACCCCGTGTTTCGAAATTCAAAGTCAAAGTCAAGATTGAAATCAAAGTAAGAAAAGATTGCTAATTGCAATCTGTCACTCCTTGCTCAACTACTGTTTTGACTTCTTTGACTTGTAATCGAATCTATTTATTTATTTGCTTTAGTTGTGTTATGTGGAGTATCTATTAATAATCGAGGTTTAGTCGCTATTTAATCGCATGTTTAATCAATTTATCGCTAATCGCTATCGAAATCGCAACTCGAATTATGTGTTCTGGATATTGTTTTACGTGCGTGTGCTACCTGTGTGTTACTTGTGCATGTTATGTTTATGTTGAGGTGTTAATCGCATCGCAATCGAATCGAAAACGCTAAACGCAAGTGAATTATAGTGATTGAATGTTAGATATAGTAGTTATGTTATTTGGGTAACTAATGGGTAATACTATCGCATCGCTCGCTCGAATCGCATCCCAACGCTCAACACGCGAATCGAAACGACAAAACTCATCGCGCCGAACTCATGGATCGAGTGGCCATCCGATCGGGCTGCCACCCGATCGACCAGCCTCTTTTCCCACTTTCCTTTTTGGGAAATCCTATAAATACCCACGTGTCACATCATTGTGATGTGACAGCTCTCTTGTTCGACCAGCCGACCTCCAGCCTTCATTTCCCTCGATTTCTCTCGATTCTTGTAAGTTTTCAACCTAAATCTTGTACTTCTATGATCTACACGCACTTCTACATCATTTTCACCTTTGAATCTTAACTTTTAACCGTGAAATCACCGGATTTGAGGTGTTCTAGGATGATGTCATCATGGAGTTCTTATGAACTTCAATGTTTGGCTTCATTCCACCAAGAACAACTTAGATCTGAAGGATTTCTACAACATTAATCAATGTTTTCACTTAGATCTACACGAATCCATGGTTAAAAGGATTGAGAGAAGGTTTTCCAACTTTCTTCCAACTTTTTTACACTCAATGCACTCAAAACCGATAGAATCGGAACTTAATCTAATCTTCTACTGATGTGTTAAAAATGCAACATATAAATTTCATCAAATGAGGCATAAAACTAACCCTTTTTTAGTACTAATGTTGGAAAAAATGTGCTTTTGTCTTCCTTTTGTATTTTCAGGATTAAATGAGCTCAAATTAACAAAAGAAACAAAAAGACATCAAAATCTAACATAAATACAAGAAAAAGAACAAGACGTGGCATGCCCGACCCCACGACAGCATCTTCCCAAGCAAAACAAGAGATCAGAAGCCTGAACACGCCCCGTGCTCAGCCAGCACGGGGGTGTGCCCAAGTGTCAGCAGAAAAGACAAAGTGGTAGAAGCTTCTATTGCCCACCACGGGGCCGTGCTCAGCGGACACGGGGCCGTGGTCAACTATAAGATTCGCACAATCCAGCAAATCTGCATAGTACAAAGATTCTTCTGCACCACGGGGTCGTGGTCAGCGGACACGGGGGCGTGGTCAACTAAAAAGACAAAACAACATTAAATGAAGAAAGAGAAGGATGTGGACACGGGGCCATGCCCGAGCTTCTGTTCAGCCTATAAATAGAAGTGCTTGGCTCAAGCTCAAACCATCCCTTGGCACACCACCTCTCTCACACTTCACCCACCACCCACCACCACCATAACACCATCATCCACCACCATCATCCATTGTCCACCATAGAGTGTGTGAGTCGTCTCGGGATCCAAGATTGATCGTAAGAGTTCTTGACAATCAAGGTCATGTTTGCCTAAGTCTCTTACATCACTTGGTGAAGACAAAGTGTCTAGTGTAATACTTTTTATTTCTAATCTTTTGCACTTTTTACTTGGTTTTGTATTAACGACTTTAATAACTAGTTGCTTATGTTGAAGGTGATCTTTCCTTATCGTTTGTCCGTGGTGTCTTGGCATTATTTTACTGTCTATATAAAATAAAAGATTTTCACCATTCATATCTCCACGGTCTATATGGAGGTATGTTGGCTACCTGGTCGGGGGTTAAGGGAACGGTTTGGTAAAGGTCTTGCCATTGTTCAGCGTTTAGAGGTCCTGCAATGGACCTGGGTCAAATTTAGTAGGACCTCCTTCAATACTTAACGGTATTGGATGGCGGGGGTCCAAACTCTTTGATCCCCTCATAAGTTAACTACTATTAATACTATAACCCGGCTATTTAGGACTGTATCCCTGCTGACTCAGACTACTTAGTCGAGGGTAACGTCACCTCCAAAAGAGGGGCCTACCATAATTTGCATTAATAACTTAATTAATTATCTTCCAATAATCCACCATTTTAGGATTGTATCCTTGCTGACTCAAACTACTGGGGTGAGGGTAACGTCACCTTCAAAAGAGGGGCCTACTACAATAACTAAGATAATCTCTTAAATATGTGCAAAAGTGCGGAAATAATCAAAGGTTACACTAGATACGAGTCGGAACCAAGTGATTCATCTTGTCTATCTGTTTTTCTTTTTATTTTATTTTTCAGCATTTAGTTAGTTTTTATTTTTCTTAGTTAAAACATTTTTCTAAACTTTTTATTTTGATTAGACGTTGAGGATAAACCGGTACTAAAAGCTCTTTTGTCCTTGGACGACCTCGGTATCTTGCCAACACTATACTACGCTCACGATGGGTGCACTTGCCCATATGTGTGTTTAGTGTTAGTAAAATATCGTGTTTTATAAATTTAAAACTTGGCTAAAAATAAGTGTTAAAGGGGCTTAAAATATACACCTAATATATATAACACTTCACACGCATCAAGTTTTTGGCGCCGTTGCCGGGGACACAAGGATTTTAAGAAAGTTAGGAATCAACGGCCAAATCAGTTTTTCAAAACCTTTTTAAAAGCGCGCACATTTTTCTGCATTTTAGTTTAGATTTGCATTTACAGTAGCCTGTACACGGGGCCGTGTTCGCTGAACACGGGGCCGTGCTGCACATTTTCATAAAAACACCCAGTAACAGTAGCTTGAACACGGGCCGTGCTCACTGAACACGCCCCCGTGCTCAACGAAATCAGTAAATTTAATTAAAATGCCCAGATACAGATTCTGAACACGGGGTCGTGCTCACTGAACACGGGGCCGTGTCCATCCTCTGTTTCCGTTTTTATTTTTGTTTTCTGATCTCGAGACTTGGTTGTGGTCTACTGAGTGATTCTTATGGATCAATACTCAGGAGGTTACAACTACACCTATGAGGAGGATGATTATAGGGGTAATTATTGCACTAATTGTCGTAACTCACGCGCGGTTCAAAATAATCACTCATATCAACCATCCAATTCATACACATACTATGAGGAGCCCAGGTACGAGCCATCAACTTCATACACATCCTATGAAGACCAAAGGTATGAACCTCCTCCCTCATACTCATATTTTGATGAACCAAGGTATGAGCCTTCATACTCATACTTTGAGGAACCAATATATGAGCCACCACCTTCGTATGCTTATTATGAGGAACCATGGCGTGAACAACCCACCTCATATGAGTATTATGAAGAACAAAACTACGAACCTTGTCCATCATATGCTTACAATGAAGAACAATGGTGCGAACCATCGACTTCATATGGGTACTATGAGGAACAAAGGGTCGAACAACCGGATTCAAGCTTAGAAAATCCCGATTCTTTTTCTATAACCGAAGTGACCGATAGGATATTAGAACACATTAGAGTTATCGATCGTTGTATAAAAGAATCTCGCGCAAGGGAAGAGGAGTCCCGCGCAAGAGAAGAATTAAAAAAAGAAGAGATAACCGAAAGTGTAAAAATGGAAGAACAAATAAGTGAAAAACCTACACATGAGTTAAACAACGAAAAAGGTGAGTCCGACAACGTTAAAATTCAAGAAGAGTCTAATTTTGAAAAAAATAATCTCTTGTCACCTTCTTTTGAAAATCATTGTTTAGTACCCACTCATGCTAAGTTTTTAAAAGAGTTGAACACTAACACTAAAATTGACGAAACGGTAAGTGTTAAGTTAACTAATGATCAAACTTCGCTAATAAAAGAAGACCCGTTTGAAATTAGCATTACACCGGTTCCATGTTTCTTTCAAAATTCATTTATTAGTAATGTCACAATCGATAAAGATCTTTGTGTTAACATAATGCCTAACTACATTTTCGAAAAATTAAGTATTAGTGATTTTTCTCCACTTCAAATACCCATTTTTCTATCCAATCGGAAAGTAATAAAATCAATCGGTATAGTTGAGGATGTATTGGTTCAAACAAATCAAATGGTAATCCCGACCGACTTTGTCATCCTCGATGACGCTCCTCTAATGTTGGGACGACCATTTGTAAAAACTCATGAAGCTTTGAAAAACCGGAAGTTCAACAATCTACCTCTTCAATTAGGGGCATTTAAAAGAAGTGTCGATCTCGAACGGTCAATGAAATATCCATTCGGCAATAATGACCCCCTAATTGAAGATGAAGATGAACCACCCGATACAAGTGAAGAGATTGACCACTTTGTTGAAGAAGAGGTCGCCATAGAACAAACTTTTAAAGTTCTTGATCGAAATGAGCAACCAAATAAGGAGTCTCCTAAAGACCCACCACTTGAGCTCAAAGAACTTCCAAAAGGTTTGGAATATGCTTTTCTAGACAAAGAGGATAAATTACCTGTAATTATTTCGTCTAAATTAGATAGCTTAGAAAAAGAAAAATTAATTAGTCTTTTGAAAAAACATAAAAATACAATAGCTTGGAAACTTGTAGAAATAAAGGGAATTAGTCCTTCTATGTGCACACACAAAATTTTGACGAATGATGACTACAAATCGGTTATACAACCACAACGTCGAGTAAATCCAAATGTTCAAGAAGTGGTTAAAAACGAGGTCATCAAGTTACTTGACGCCGGACTTATCTATCCTATCTCCGATAGTCCGTGGGTAAGTCCCGTCCAAGTAGTTCCGAAGAAAGGAGGTATGACGGTAATAACTAACGAAAAGAATGAATTAATACCAACGAGAACCGTCACAAGATGGAGAGTTTGTATAGACTATAGACGATTAAATGAAGCAACAACAAAAGACCACTTTCCTTTGCCCTTCATTGATCAAATTTTAGAAAGATTATCCGGTCATAAATTTTACTGTTTCTTGGATGGTTTTTCAGGTTACTTTCAAATCCCGATAGCACCCGAAGACCAAGAAAAGACAACTTTCACATGTCCCTATGGAACTTTTGCTTATCGACGCATGCCGTTTGGTCTATGTAATGCCCCCGCAATATTCCAACGTTGCATGGTAGCCATCTTCCATGACATGATAGAAAAGACAATGGAAGTCTTCATGGACGACTTTTCTATCTTTGGGGATTCATACGACCAATGCCTCGATAACCTTGAACGAATGCTATCCCGATGTGAGGAAACTAACCTCGCCCTTAATTGGGAAAAATGCCATTTCATGGTAACGGAGGGAATAGTACTCGGTCACAAGATCTCAAGCGAAGGAATTGAGGTGGATTGAGCCAAAATAGATACCATTTCTAGATTACCACCTCCATCATCCGTAAGAGCTATTAGAAGTTTCCTAGGGCATGCCGGATTTTATAGGCAGTTTATCAAAGACTTTTCTAAAATCTCAAGGCCCCTAACAAAATTACTTGAAAAAGATGCCCCCTTCATCTTTGACAAGGATTGCAATCAAGCATTTCTAACCTTAAAGGAAATGTTAGTCAATGCACCTATCATGATAGCGCCTGATTAGAAATTTCCTTTCGAAATCATGTGTGATGCTAGTGACTTTGCAGTTGGAGCTGTCTTGGGACAAAGAAAAGAAAAGCATTTCCACCCAATTTATTATGCTAGTAAAACACTTAATGATGCACAAGAAAATTACACAACAACTGAAAAAGAATTACTAGCTGTGGTATTTGCTTTTGATAAATTTCGTTCTTATCTTGTTCTTTCTAAAACTATAGTCTATACAGATCATGCAGCCATTCGATATCTCTTCAAAAAGCAGGACGCAAAACCACGTTTGATTCGGTGGATTCTACTCCTCCAAGAATTTGACATTGAAATCAGAGACAAAAGAGGAGCAGAAAATACCGCAGCAGATCATCTTTCGCGCTTAGAAGACCCAGCTTTGGAGGCAACCAGGGACGAGCAAATCAGCGAAAAATTTCCAACTGAGTCCCTGGAAATGGTGGAATATAAGGAGGAACCATGGTACGCCGACTACGCTAACTACCTAGCTAGCGGTATAGTCGCCAAAGGGTGGCCACATCATCAAAGAAAAAAGTTCTTTGCCAATGTGAAACACTATTTTTGGGAAGATCCATATCTTTTCAAAATGTGTGCCGACCAACTCGTCCGACGATGCGTACATGGTAGTGAAGCACGAAGAATTCTCCGCCATTGTCATGAAGGTCCGTACGGAGGGCATCATGGTGCCGCTAGTACCGCACGAAAGGTATTTGATTCAGGATTTTATTGGCCAACCATTTACAAAGACGCCCAAAGTCTTGTCAAAATATGTGATGCTTGCCAAAGAACAGGTAATATTTCTTCCAAAAACGAAATGCCACAAAATGGCACTCTTGTTTGTGAAATTTTTGATGTGTGGGGACTCGACTTTATGGGACCTTTCCCACCATCAAAAGGAAACAAATATATACTTGTGGCGGTAGACTACTTATCTAAATGGGCCGAGGCCGAGGCACTTCCAACAAATGATGGAAGAGTCGTGGTAAGATTTCTGAAAAAAATTATTCTCTCGTTTTGGCACACCTAAAGCATTAATAAGTGATAGAGGTACCCATTTTTGCACCCATCAACTTGAAATTTTTTTAACAAGATATGGGGTCTATCATCGGGTCTCAACAGCGTATCACCCTCAAACAAACGGGCAAGCCAAAGTGACTAATAGAGGTTTAAAACGAATACTCGAAAAAACCGTAGGGTTAAATAAAAAGGAATGGGCGGATAAATTAGATGATGCTTTATGGGCTTTTCGAACTGCTTATAAAACAACAATAGGTACAACCCCATATAAGCTAGTCTATGGAAAAAGTTGTCATTTGCCAGTAGAAATTGCACACAAAGCCTACTGGGCAATCAAAAATGTAAACTTAGATTTAGAATTTGCTGGTAAAAATCGATTTTGTCAATTAAATGAATTAGACGAACTTAGGAATTCTGCATACTCAAACTCTGAAATTTATAAGGAAAGAATGAAAAATTTGCATGACAAACATATCAAACCTAATGAATTTCGGGTAGGGGATCTAGTTCTTTTGTTTAATTCACGACTTCGATTGTTTCCTGGTAAATTAAAGTCTAGGTGGTCAGGACCTTTTTCCGTCACCCATATTTTCCCACACGGTGCAGTAGAAATTAAATCTCGAAATGGGCCTCCATTCAAAGTCAATGGCCAACGGCTGAAACTTTATCAAGGATTCATTGAGGATGAAGAGGAAGAGATTTCGTTCCAAACGATGGAAGAATAAAACCAACATCATACCTGGTAAGTTACGAACGATTGAGACAACAAATAAAGCGGTAAGTTCTCTAACCAAAGCTTATGGGAAACAAGGGCACTCACACGAGCACTAAAAAAAAAATTTCAAAACTTTGCTCGGCACGAGGCCGTGTCCGCTGGACACGGGGCCGTGTCCGCGCTACAGTCGGGATATATCCCCTTTTTTCAAAACAGTTACTTCATTCCACACGCCCTGTTTCCCCGAAAAAGCTCTGGTTCCAGGCGATTTTTCGCAGATTTTCGACGTCTCCTATCACTCTAACAACATCAAGGTATGATTCTATCACTTTTAGTTGTTAGATTAGTTACTTGCATGTAGTTAAAACACCAAAAATTTGGGGAAAAATCTAGGGTTCTTGAAGTTCATCCGGATCGAACCTCAAATTTTTGTTTAGATCTGTCTGCATTTAGTTAGATTAGTGTTATGGGAAGTAAATACACTTGTATTGTTCATAGATTCACCCGATTTCTCACAAAAACCCCAAACCCTTGTTCTTGAACCGAAAAAAAAAAAGATAAAATTGATAGGGTAAACGGGTTATTTTGGGAAAAACGGCACTTAGGGTTTCATTTTCGGGGGAAACCGCACCTATTGGACCAAAAATTTTCAAGTTTTCGAAACCGGGTCGAAAAATGGAATTTTTGAGTAACAGACGCCTGGACACGGGGCCGTGTCCGCTGAACACGGGGTCGTGTCCAGCCCACTGTTTGCAGTTTTGTCCGAAAATATTTACGTTTCATGCTAACTTTTGGTGTATTCTTTCAGATGGCTAGGAAGTTCACAAGATTTAACGCCAATGAGCTCGATGCTAGAGCTCGGTACGAGATACTTCAAACAAGGCCAGAGGGATACCCGAGGCAAGCATGCACGGACTTGCTAACCTTGGTGAATCAAATCGACCACTTCAACAACATTGTCACGGGACCACTCAGAGTCGCCCTAACAACTCGACTCCGTTCCGTCCATGAATGCACTTTGGAATTCTATAGCACCTTCGCATTCAACTCAAGGTGCGACCTGTTCGACAATGACGGGGTGTCATTTCGATGTGGCGGAACGAGGTACTCGATCTCTATGGCACAATTTGGGTCGATTGTCGGGTTGTATGCGGAAGAGGATGCGGGAAACGAAGAAAACACTGGAGGAATGAGAGAGATTGGTGAAAACGAACGCCAAGCTATTTGGGCTCAGATTGGTGAAGGGTACTACAATCCGAGCAGCACTAAGAGTACAAAGCTGAGGGATCCGCTCTACAGATACATCCATAGGCTCCTCGGCTACTCTCTTAGCCAAAGGCATGATAGTAGTGGCGTCGTTGGGTTAAGAGATTTGGTTGTCCTCCACTGCATCCACAACCGCAGGCCGCTCGATGTTCCGTTCCTCATGCTCCGAAACATGCATCATAACCGCCTTGCTAGTGCACCGACTCCTATCTTCTTTGGGGGATGGGTGTACCGTCTCTTTAGGCACTTCGCCCACATACCTAGGTCATTTGAGAGGAGCCCATGGTCGGGTATGGTAGATATACACATATGCCGCTCAATGAACCTGATTTATGAGGCGGAGGACGGGACGGTGAGCTTTCAAAGGATGCAAGGTCATGCATGGAACCCGCAAGAAGCACTGGTCCTCCAAGCTCCGCAACATCATCAGTATCAATACCAACCCCAAGGTGATCCGGGCCAATCCTCCTCAGGAGGCGGTTTTCCTAATTTCCAAAGTTTGCATGATTTGTTGCAGGAAAACCTTATGTGCACCAGGAACACTTATAACATGGCGAGCAATACGTACCACCGGGTCGGAGCTATCGAAAGAAACATATCCGACATCCAAGATGATGTTGGATATATACGAGACCACATTGCACGCCATGGAGGGGATGATGATGATGATGACGATGATGATGCCATGGAATAAGCGGGAGGAGCAGAGGAAGAGGAGGTTGTTTGATGGTTCCCCAGGTTAACCCTTTTCCACTCTTGAACAATTGATGGCCTGCGTGCCAAGTGTTGAACAATTTGCTTTCCTTAACTTCTTTTATTTTCTGCATTTTTTTTCTTTTAATTTTGACATGGATGTTGAATATTGGTAAAAGTAGGATGTTTGCTATGGTATGGTATGGTGTCTATTGATTAAGCAGGTACATACGAGGCTTAGAGTGCTAAACATTAGTACTACTAAGGCCGGGACAGGGAAACCAACGAAAGAAACCTGTTTTTTCAACTTTGCAGACTGTCCACACGGGGCCGTGTCCACCCGACACGCCCCCGTGCCCACTCTCCTGAACCTGCTGTTTGTATTTATTCTGCAGACCTTGACAGACACGGGGTCGTGTCCAACCAACACGCTCCCGTGTTCACCTTCTGTAAGTTTTCGTTACTGGCACCTGAGCACGGGGCCATGTTCAATCAACACGGGGTCGTGCCCAGGTAACCAGTAACACAAAATTTTTGCTTTTTACACCTTTTTACACATTCAATCAACCTAAAAACTTATTTTTGGGACACATTGAGGACAATGTGTAATTTAAGTGTGGGGGGGATGCTAAAACCTTGAATCTTGCAAGTCCTAAATACAAGCCTTACACAAAACTCTATTGGAACCGCTAATCACCCCAAATTTTTTAAAAAATGTTCATTTTTTTTACTTGTCTAGGTTTAACTCGGGAAATTCAAGTTCTCAAAAAGGTTATATTTTTACAAATTTACAACCGATAGCGTCATGATAAAAAGAACCAACATAAGAAAATTACGAAAAGGCATGACAAGCTTAGTTAAAATTTGATTATATATACTTGATCACATAAAAACCCATTCCCACAAAAGTGAGTTTTGAGCCTTTATTGAGCATACAATTACATATCATTAGAACTAAATGCTCATTTTTCGTTTCTTGTGTGAATAGCCGCTTGGTTCTTACGACTCTAGAACTTGCCATGACGATACATTCCCGGTCCTTACCAACTTAAAACCCGAGTAAGTAAATGATGGAGGCATTAGGACTAACCTTTTTATTTCTACACCATTATTTTTTTTTTACCACCAACCCAAAATCCTCCTAGTTAGCCCCTTTGAGCCTAAACCTTTTCATTTCATAACCCAAACCAAACACCATTTTTACCAACCAAAACCTTTTTCATTTTTACTCCTTTGTTTTAGTAACAACTTCGATTTCTCGTATGATTAAAAAAATAAAAATAAAAAAAAATAAAATTTTTTTTTGTTGATGATGAAGCAAAAGAAAATAAACAAACAAGTTCATCAAAAATAACTTTGTTTGAATAAATAACTTCATCAAAAATAAAAGTTACGAAAATAGAAAGTCATACGAAAACCGACACTTGTTACGCTTTTCGCCCTTTTTCTACTAACCACCAACCCAACCACCTACCTTTAACCCAAGCCTAACCCTTAACCCACAAAGTCCTCTTGATAATTACAAAGGTATATAAGTTAAAAAGGAGGAGGATTGATTGCTTGGCAAGCCTATGGTAGGAGTAAGTTCCATGCCGCTCTCGAGTGATCCACAAAAATACATTTTCGGCCGAGTGTTGAGTGATCCCCGTGAGGTATGTGAACTTGTATATAAATAGAATTTTAAAGAGGCATGTTATGCCCTAATAAGTAATTTATCTTATGAAAAGTTTTAAATAAATCATGACGAATAGGATTGTAAATAAAACTAAATAAAGAATCTTGGAAATCCCGACACTCTACGACAAGCCCAAAAAAAAAAAACCTTCTTTCCTACCCATTCCATTTGGGAGTGTAATAGCCACATATTAAAGAGTTTTGCTTGAGGACAAGCAAAGATTCAGGTGTGGGGGTATTTGATGTGTTAAAAATGCAACATATAAATTTCATCAAATGAGGCATAAAACTAACACTTTTTTAGTACTAATGTTGGAAAAAGTGTGCTTTTGTCTTCCTTTTGTATTTTCAGGATTAAATGAGCTCAAATTAACAAAAGAAACAAAAAGACATCAAAATCTAACATAAATACAAGAAAAGGAACAAGACGTGGCATGCCCGACCCCACGACAGCATCTTCCCAAGCAAAACAAGAGATCAGAAGCCTGAACACGCCCCGTGCTCAGCCAGCACGGGGGCGTGCCCAAGTGTCAGCAGAAAAGACAAAGTGGTAGAAGCTTCTATTGCCCACCACGGGGCCGTGCTCAGCGGACACGGGGCCGTGGTCAACTATAAGATTCGCACAATCCAGCAAATCTGCATAGTACAAAGATTCTTCTGCACCACGGGGTCGTGGTCAGCGGACACGGGGGCGTGGTCAACTAAAAAGACAAAACAACATTAAATGAAGAAAGAGAAGGATGTGGACACGGGGCCATGCCCGAGCTTCTGTTCAGCCTATAAATAGAAGTGCTTGGCTCAAGCTCAAACCATCCCTTGGCACACCACCTCTCTCACACTTCACCCACCACCCACCACCACCATAACACCATCATCCACCACCATCATCCATTGTCCACCATAGAGTGTGTGAGTCGTCTCGGGATCCAAGATTGATCGTAAGAGTTCTTGACAATCAAGGTCATGTTTGCCTAAGTCTCTTACATCACTTGGTGAAGACAAAGTGTCTAGTGTAATACTTTTTATTTCTAATCTTTTGCACTTTTTACTTGGTTTTGTATTAACGACTTTAATAACTAGTTGCTTATGTTGAAGGTGATCTTTCCTTATCGTTTGTCCGTGGTGTCTTGGCATTATTTTACTGTCTATATAAAATAAAAGATTTTCACCATTCATATCTCCACGGTCTATATGGAGGTATGTTGGCTACCTGGTCGGGGGTTAAGGGAACGGTTTGGTAAAGGTCTTGCCATTGTTCAGCGTTTAGAGGTCCTGCAATGGACCTGGGTCAAATTTAGTAGGACCTCCTTCAATACTTAACGGTATTGGATGGCGGGGGTCCAAACTCTTTGATCCCCTCATAAGTTAACTACTATTAATACTATAACCTGGCTATTTAGGACTGTATCCCTGCTGACTCAGACTACTTAGTCGAGGGTAACGTCACCTCCAAAAGAGGGGCCTACCATAATTTGCATTAATAACTTAATTAATTATCTTCCAATAATCCACCCTTTTAGGATTGTATCCTTGCTGACTCAGACTACTGGGGTGAGGGTAACGTCACCTTCAAAAGAGGGGCCTACTACAATAACTAAGATAATCTCTTAAATATGTGCAAAAGTGCGGAAATAATCAAAGGTTACACTAGATACGAGTCGGAACCAAGTGATTCATCTTGTCTATCTGTTTTTCTTTTTATTTTATTTTTCAGCATTTAGTTAGTTTTTATTTTTCTTAGTTAAAAACATTTTTCTAAACTTTTTATTTTGATTAGACGTTGAGGATAAACCGGTACTAAAAGCTCTTGTGTCCCTGGACGACCTCGGTATCTTGCCAACACTATACTACGCTCACGATGGGTGCACTTGCCCATATGTGTGTTTAGTGTTAGTAAAATATCGTGTTTTATAAATTTAAAACTTGGCTAAAAATAAGTGTTAAAGGGGCTTAAAATATACACCTAATATATATAACACTTCACATGCATCATCTACTCATTCTTAGTGATGTATTATTTCCAGAACCGAATTCTATCCGAGAGATATTGATTTCGGGTTTGAACATGAACCACCGTCTCGAACCGTGAACCGGTCGGACTAGGGTGATTCCTGTTCGATCGGGTCACTTGGGTCGAGATAAGGTTTCTGTTGTTCAAGCAAGATATCAAAACGTTTCGTTCAAAACTACAAACGAAATCAAGTGACAAGACGATCTGACTGTTGGGACGGATTGCCATCCGATCAACTGGCCATCCGATCGGGTTGCATTTGGTTCCATACCTAAACTTTTCATTCCAACTTTTCAAAGAGCTGAACTTTGAACGGATTGCCACCCGATCGGATAGCCATCCGATCGAGCGACTGTCCGATCGTGTGACGTTTAGGACTTTGGTACTTAAAAAATTTCAACATGTTCAATACGTACGGATTGCCACCCGATCGGATAGCCATCTGATCGAGTGACCGTCCTGCTGTGAACTTGTTCTCAACTAAGAAGACTCGCCAATCGGATTGTTGTCCGATCGAACGACCGTTTGATCGACCGACCTGAAGGGTAGAGATACTTCTCTATTTTTAAAATGCTACAACGAAAACTTGAAAGTACAAACCATCATACACAAACACATCCTCACCAAACGAGGTGACAATCCAATCGAATGGCCATCCGAACGGATAGCCACCCGGTCGACTGGCCATCCGATCGGATTGCCATCCGATCCTTGGTACACTTGTATCGTTTTACACGCCGCTCATCGTTATGCTATCGTTAACTGTTCAGGCTAATTTATCTCAGTGCTCCCTTCAATCCAAGGCATTGTTTATTAAGTTAAACACTATCTGTGAGTATACTCGATCCCTTTTTGCTTTATGCACTTTTGGGTGTTACATACGTTACTTATTCTAAATCACATCGAACACACAACGCAAACACTATTTATACGCTGACCTCTAATGCATGTTATACATGACTCGATGAATGCATGTTTGTTATGTTAACACATTGATTGCTGTCTACCTGCCTTAGCAACGATAGTACTATAGTTTGGACTCAGCACCTGTTTACTCAGGGGTTGCTAAGGACAATTACTTCACGTGTTCACAGTGGTGAATACGTGATGCGCACTCGCTACTCGCAGTCAACTCGCAGTCATTGGTATTGATAGGATCTTTGTCGATAACTTACATGCTTCACATTATACGTTGTACATGCTGGTTATGCGTAAACGCTTTCGAACTTTATATGCTACTATCAAACTTGTATGCTCACCTTTACACTATGTGTATTGACCTCTATTTTAACGTATGCGACAGGTGTTTAGGATGCTATCTGCTAGGATGCTTGCTGTGTGGAACCGAGTTAGGAAGAGTCTAGAAACAAATAAACAATTTATTTTTATTTGAAATCTGAGTTGTCGAAACAGTTTTTATTTGTTTGGAGATATTATGTCTGTAATAACTTGCTTGCTTAATGGGTTATGGTATGGGACGTAATGTTTAACTATTCGGTAAAGTAATTGTTATGGAATTTCTCTCGAACAATCTGTTTCGCTCAGTGCCGCACCCCGACGATTCCGCCATCGGTTGGGGTGTGATAGATTGGTATCAGAGCCACGACAGCATCTTCCCAAGCAAAACAAGAGATCAGAAGCCTGAACACGCCCCGTGCTCAGCCAGCACGGGGGCGTGCCCAAGTGTCAGCAGAAAAGACAAAGTGGTAGAAGCTTCTATTGCCCACCACGGGGCCGTGCTCAGCGGACACGGGGCCGTGGTCAACTATAAGATTCACACAATCCAGCAAATCTGCATAGTACAAAGATTCTTCTGCACCACGGGGTCGTGGTCAGCGGACACGGGGGCGTGGTCAACTAAAAAGACAAAACAACATTAAATGAAGAAAGAGAAGGATGTGGACACGGGGCCGTGCCCGAGCTTCTGTTCAGCCTATAAATAGAAGTGCTTGGCTCAAGCTCAAACCATCCCTTGGCACACCACCTCTCTCACACTTCACCCACCACCCACCACCACCATAACACCATCATCCACCACCATCATCCATTGTCCACCATAGAGTGTGTGAGTCGTCTCGGGATCCAAGATTGATCGTAAGAGTTCTTGACAATCAAGGTCATGTTTGCCTAAGTCTCTTACATCACTTGGTGAAGACAAAGTGTCTAGTGTAATACTTTTTATTTCTAATCTTTTGCACTTTTTACTTGGTTTTGTATTAACGACTTTAATAACTAGTTGCTTATGTTGAAGGTGATCTTTCCTTATCATTTGTCCGTGGTGTCTTGGCATTATTTTACTGTCTATATAAAATAAAAGATTTTCACCATTCATATCTCCACGGTCTATATGGAGGTATGTTGGCTACCTGGTCGGGGGTTAAGGGAACGGTTTGGTAAAGGTCTTGCCATTGTTCAGCGTTTAGAGGTCCTGCAATGGACCTGGGTCAAATTTAGTAGGACCTCCTTCAATACTTAACGGTATTGGATGGCGGGGGTCCAAACTCTTTGATCCCCTCATAAGTTAACTACTATTAATACTATAACCTGGCTATTTAGGACTGTATCCCTGCTGACTCAGACTACTTAGTCGAGGGTAACGTCACCTCCAAAAGAGGGGCCTACCATAATTTGCATTAATAACTTAATTAATTATCTTCCAATAATCCACCCTTTTAGGATTGTATCCTTGCTGACTCAGACTACTGGGGTGAGGGTAACGTCACCTTCAAAAGAGGGGCCTACTACAATAACTAAGATAATCTCTTAAATATGTGCAAAAGTGCGGAAATAATCAAAGGTTACACTAGATACGAGTCGGAACCAAGTGATTCATCTTGTCTATCTGTTTTTCTTTTTATTTTATTTTTCAGCATTTAGTTAGTTTTTATTTTTCTTAGTTAAAAACATTTTTCTAAACTTTTTATTTTGATTAGACGTTGAGGATAAACCGGTACTAAAAGCTCTTGTGTCCCTGGACGACCTCGGTATCTTGCCAACACTATACTACGCTCACGATGGGTGCACTTGCCCATATGTGTGTTTAGTGTTAGTAAAATATCGTGTTTTATAAATTTAAAACTTGGCTAAAAATAAGTGTTAAAGGGGCTTAAAATATACACCTAATATATATAACACTTCACATGCATCATCTACTCATTCTTAGTGATGTATTATTTCCAGAACCGAATTCTATCCGAGAGATATTGATTTCGGGTTTGAACATGAACCACCGTCTCGAACCGTGAACCGGTCGGACTAGGGTGATTCCTGTTCGATCGGGTCACTTGGGTCGAGATAAGGTTTCTGTTGTTCAAGCAAGATATCAAAACGTTTCGTTCAAAACTACAAACGAAATCAAGTGACAAGACGATCTGACTGTTGGGACGGATTGCCATCCGATCAACTGGCCATCCGATCGGGTTGCACTTGGTTCCATACCTAAACTTTTCATTCCAACTTTTCAAAGAGCTGAACGTTGAACGGATTGCCACCCGATCGGATAGCCATCCGATCGAGCGACTGTCCGATCGTGTGACGTTTAGGACTTTGGTACTTAAAAAATTTCAACATGTTCAATACGTACGGATTGCCACCCGATCGGATAGCCATCTGATCGAGTGACCGTCCTGCTGTGAACTTGTTCTCAACTAAGAAGACTCGCCAATCGGATTGTTGTCCGATCGAACGACCGTTTGATCGACCGACCTGAAGGGTAGAGATACTTCTCTATTTTTAAAATGCTACAACGAAAACTTGAAAGTACAAACCATCATACACAAACACATCCTCACCAAACGAGGTGACAATCTAATCGAATGGCCATCCGAACGGATAGCCACCCGGTCGACTGGCCATTCGATCGGATTGCCATCCGATCCTTGGTACACTTGTATCGTTTTACTCGCTGCTTATCGTTATGCTATCGTTAACTGTTCAGGCTAATTTATCTCAGTGCTCCCTTCAATCCAAGGCATTGTTTATTAAGTTAAACACTATCTGTGAGTATACTCGATCCCTTTTTGCTTTATGCACTTTTGGGTGTTACATACGTTACTTATTCTAAATCACATCGAACACACAACGCAAACACTATTTATACGCTGACCTCTAATGCATGTTATACATGACTCGATGAATGCATGTTTGTTATGTTAACACATTGATTGCTGTCTACCTGCCTTAGCAACGATAGTACTATAGTTTGGACTCAGCACCTGTTTACTCAGGGGTTGCTAAGGACAATTACTTCACGTGTTCACAGTGGTGAATACGTGATGCGCACTCGCTACTCGCAGTCAACTCGCAGTCATTGGTATTGATAGGATCTTTGTCGATAACTTACATGCTTCACATTATACGTTGTACATGCTGGTTATGCGTAAACGCTTTCGAACTTTATATGCTACTATCAAACTTGTATGCTCACCTTTACACTATGTGTATTGACCTCTATTTTAACGTATGCGACAGGTGTTTAGGATGCTATCTGCTAGGATGCTTGCTGTGTGGAACCGAGTTAGGAAGAGTCTAGAAACAAATAAACAATTTATTTTTATTTGAAATCTGAGTTGTCGAAACAGTTTTTATTTGTTTGGAGATATTATGTCTGTAATAACTTGCTTGCTTAATGGGTTATGGTATGGGACGTAATGTTTAACTATTCGGTAAAGTAATTGTTATGGAATTTCTCTCGAACAATCTGTTTCGCTCAGTGCCGCACCCCGATGATTCCGCCATCGGTTGGGGTGTGATAGATTGGTATCAGAGCCATAACTATAGGGAATTAGGCAAGACTCGACCTAGTCCGGGTCGATGTCTTAGAACGACCTAGTCTAGAGTCTAAGTACCAACAGACCGACTTGTGCATACCCAGTAGGAGTTTTGTACAAGCTTACTCGCTATTCCTCGCTGAAACTCGCTGTACGCTACACACTTGCGCGAACATCGCATACTATAGTTCCGCGCAAGATCAGCCTTTCCTAAGGTTGATTACACACACAAACGAATGATCTGGTTAAGATTAGGTGTGAAAACCGCAAACTCTCGACCAGATTACTCGTTCGAGTTGCTATTTTTACTATAAAACAAGAGAATTTGCGTTGAACCAGGAGTGAAATCCATACTTCGACGCAAAACTCCTTATCTATCTCGTGATTTTATCACACAAACAGGAACGTAGTCGCTAAGTTAGGGGTGAAACCCGAACCTTGATGACTCGTTCTACTCTTTAATGTGATTTTTCAAAACTCTCACCAAAGTCTCGACGGACTCCAACGACTTGAGGTCACACTGTAATCGGAAGGATGCGTGCCAATCGCTCAAATCGAAGTGAGAGCACAGTTCCGAATGCCAAAGTGTGTACTAAAAGTCCTTGTGAATAGTCAAATCACTTTGGGTAGTCGATGTCTAGCACACCGAGACAATCCATCCTCGAATTTTATGTGTTTCAATTCTGGAATTACCGCAGCCAACTCTGTGATTTGTCGCTTTTATGTGGATTTTTATGTGGTTTGTTTTATTTGATTAGCGTGTTGAGATACTGATGGTTTCGATTTAACGACTCTTGCTCTGCTTATCACACAACACACTACATAATCGTTAACAAATCGCTGGTCATTATTCGCAATCGCTGCTCGATACTCGCAATTGCTATAATTAATCGCTACACGCGCTGTGAAGGATAGGGAATACGTGCAACAAATAGCTAGGTTTCTGTATTCTGACTGCCTCATGTGCTTCTGTGCCTTACGTGCCTATATGTTTCTGTGCTCTACGTGATTATGTGCTTATGTGGTTATGTGCCTATGTGATTCTGTGATTATGTGGATACGTGTTCCTGAGCTTTATGGTAAATCGCTAGACTATACTAGGAATAATAGAATAGTGTTTTGAGTCCTATGGCGCTGTCTGATGCAGACAATGTCGTCATCTGGATCTCGCGCTACTCAAGCTGCTCACCGAAAGCAGGCAGATAAACGCCTCGCCTCTATGATTACTAAGCAAATGGTGAAGGTTATCCCTCTGATCGTGAGTGAACTACACGAGAATGCGAGCAAATATTCTGAAGAGTCCCAAACTGATTCGCCAAAGGCTGCTTTTAGCTTCAAGCAGTTCAAAGCCTGCGGACCGAAAGAGTTTACTGGTGAAGATGGTCCTACGACCATGTTCCAATGGTTTGATTTTATCGAGGTCACTCTGCGTCAGAGTGGCTGTCCTGACAATCTCCGTACTCTCAATGCAACTGGCGTCTTCCAGTCCCGCGCTTTAGACTGGTGGACGACCGAGAGAAACAAACGCGGAAATGATGCAGCTTACGGGCTATCATGGGATGAGTTGCAGGATGTAATGATGGAAGAGTTCTGCCCTCCCCATGAGCGCCAAAAGTTGGAGGACGAATTCTGGCACATTAAGCAGAAGGATGGTGACAACGCTAGTTTGACTGCGCACTTCAAGCAGTTGAGTATTATCTGTCCGGATCAAGTCAAGACGCCCGACATCACCATCAAAAAGTATATCCGTGCTCTTCCGGATTGCGTTGCTGACTTTGTCCAAGCAGCGAAGACGACAACGATTGAAGAAACCTACTTGCTTGCTGCTGAGATCAACGAAAAGTGAGTCAAGTCTGGTGTCTGGGATAAAGCTCCCAATAATCTGCATCAAGCTACTACCGCTTCAACCGCTGAAACCGTCGCCGCTCCTCAGTCATCCAAGCTCTCGAGATGTAAGAGAAAGAACAACAGCAGTTCCAACAACAAGAACTGTGTTGTAACCAATGCTGCCCCACTTCAAGCTGTTCCAGCTCC
The DNA here is from genome assembly GCA_030545235.1 of Helianthus tuberosus. Lineage (NCBI taxonomy): Eukaryota > Viridiplantae > Streptophyta > Magnoliopsida > Asterales > Asteraceae > Helianthus > Helianthus tuberosus. Next base: position 74,053 of record JARYGA010059740.1, read on the forward strand.
TCAGCAACACCAACACCGCCAAGTAGCGGCCCCAGTTACCAACGCACCGCCGGGAAAGCGTGCATACACTGGTCCTCATCCGGTCTGCCCTACTTGTACTTATCACCACCCAGTGGAAATCACCTGCAGATAATGTGCTCATTGCAACATGTACGGCCACTTCACCGCCAACTGCCGTACAGGTCCACGTCAAAACCCTGCCCGAACTCAAGGTCAAGCTCCTGCTCATCAAGCTCTACTTGCTGCTCCACAAGGCCATCAAGCGGCCCAGGCACCCGCGGTCAATGCTAAAGCTTGCTATGCGTGTGGTGATCCCAACCACTTCGCCAACATGTGCCCGAACCGAGTGGTCAAGCAAGAACCACCACAGCAGCATCCCCAGCAGCAGCCTCAGCAACAACAGCAACCACCAGCACCCTGCGGACGTACTTTCAACATCAATGTCCATCAAGCTCAAGCCGATAACAACGTGGGGAATGGTACGTTTCTTGTGAATGGTTTATATGCTTCGTGTTTGTTTGATACTGGAGCCGATAATTGTTTTGTATCGCTTAAATTCAAAAAGCTCCTAAATCGTAAGCGCGCTCATCTCCCCTCGACGTTCGATGTTGAAGTTGCCACTGGAAGAACCGTCGCTGTCAATTCTGTTCTCCGTGATTGTACTCTCGAGCTCAACAATCACATCTTTCCTATCGACCTTATTCTGATGCAGCTCGGAAATTTTGACGTCATAGTAGGCATGGACTTTCTTCGTGAAAACCATGCCGAAGTTGTTTGCTTCGATAAGATGATCCGATTCTCGCTCGCGAATGGTGATCAATTATGTGTTTACGGTGAAGTCGCGTCGAAGAAACTCCAACTCATGTCGTGTGTTCAGGCTAGCAGGTATCTCCACAAGGAATACCAAGATTTCTTGGCACACATTGTAGTAGCGGAGAAAAAGGAAGTTAAAGAGGTGAAAGACGTCCCAGTTGTTTGTGAATTTCCTAATGTTTTCCCCGATGATCTACGAGGGTTACCGCCCGCTCATGATATTGATTTCCGAATCGACCTCATTCCTGGAGCCAACCCTGTTGCTAAAGCGCCTTATCGTCTCGCTCCTTCAGAAATGCGCGAACTCTCCAGTCAACTCCAGGAACTTCTTGATAAAGGCTTTATTCGCCCTAGCACCACTCCATGGGGCGCGCCTGTAACACCTCGAAAATTCGTGTTCAATGAAATAACGACACGTGTCATATAAGACAAAAGCGATATAAACCCGGATATAATTACAAATGTACGTCGGAATTTAAAAGGGTTGTCATGTTAATTTTACACCTTTGAACGACCTCATTATGAATCCCAAGACTAATAAACATCTGGTATATATATTCAAATTCGGGGAATTATGGCAACAATTGATTCATGATTGGAATGGTGGACTCCTACGAAGAAAAAGCACGGTAAACCTTCTTTAACGGCACTTTCTTATGGATTTAAAGAAACATAACATAATGGTAGGGTATGTAACTGTTCAAGGCACATTTTAGAGGCCCCAAACTGATAATTGAAGTCCCAAATTCGGAAAAGATGGTTGCCCTTTCAAAACACCAAAGAACAACAAGTTTTTGGCTGCTGAGGGAGGCTTGCGCACCGCAAGCATGACCCTTACGGTGCGCAAGCGAGTTGCCAGCGACAGAAATACTATTGTTTGCTGTTTAAACGCATTTTTCGACCTTTAAACGATTTTCCTCATCTCCCTTGGCCCCTAAACATCTAGGGACACTTGTAAATAACTTGTGGTCAGTAGTAGACTTATTTGTCAACACTTTGTGGAGACTTGATCACTATATAAAGCTCACAAGTGCAACACTTTGATCATTCATTCCTCAAACATCTTCTGATCAATTGTGGAGCACAAGAGCACCTTCCAGGCCTTCCTAATCAACCATTAGACACTTGTAAGTTTGCTTAACCTTCTTAAATTGAGTTTAGCTTAGTTATTTAGCTAAAAGTCAAACCGTCGTAATTACGGTTTGACTTCAAGATTAATTAATAATGGCTCAGTCAAATCTCGAATTAAAAGTAGTTATAAGTTGGTAATTATGTGGGTAATAAACCCTTAAAAGGGTTCCCCCTGATTCCCACTCTAACTAGGTCAAATGTCGGGTCAAACTTGTGAATAAAAAGTCAACAGGATACTTAGTTTCTAATTTGTGCATGATTAGCAATGTAGAACACATACAACCTGTTTGATCATTAATATAACTTGGTAATTAGTGTAAGAACATGTCTAAACATGTTCAACCCGACAATTTCCTGTTTAGACCCGGTTCGTAACCAAAAGTCGCATAGTTTGACTTATACTTTGACTTTCAGTTCTGACCCGTTATGGTATGTTTTAGAAATACCTTAGAGCTTCATTTGGACCAGGTTGCATGCTAGTATAACCCTCTGTGATTATACACCATGGTTCATTAGTTAACCGATTAATACGCATGATTCCGTTAATTGCTCATATGTTGACCATTATGCCCTTATTACCTTAAAACGTGATTTTTGGAAATGTAAAAGAGTAGAAACTTTAATTACTGATATATAAACTTGTATGCAAAGTTTGACATCAGTTTGAGGTGTAGGTTAAGAGTTATGCTCGTTAGCGTAAAATGAAAGCCTTATGTTAATTACACGGCGTAATTAGCGTATAGCCTAGTTAAGCCTACTTTTTGATATCAAACTTACTATCCACTGATGTAATATATTATTTTGGGATTTTTGAAGATTTTTAATTAATTTTAGGCTGAGCATAACTAATAGTCGTAGGCTTAATCCGGTAATTGTCGGTTTTGCCCTTACGGGCTATAAATTGAGTTTTACATATCTAATTGACTCCAAACCTTTTGCTGCTGATCACATATGATAAATAAATTATTTTAAGCCATCTGGAATAGTAAAAATATCAGCTTACTGTATCGAACCCGGAAATGGCTCCTAATCGCCTTATTAAGCGTTTTTAACGCATAGTATGTACTAAAACTATTTTAAACATACAAGGGTTGATACCTACTGATATTTGAGGCAAATTATAATATTTTAACAGTAAGAAAAAGTTGTTTAACTCAGACTTCAGTTTTGAGCTTTACGGCTTATGTGAAATTACCAAAATGCCCCTACGGTGCATAGTTTGGTTATAATTGATAAATTTCACATATATACTTTACCCTACTGATATAACTTAGCAAATTGATCATATTTGCTGATTACATCAGACCTGTAACTCAGGATATTACCTAAACTCTTTTATCACCTTATAAATGACCAAACTACCCCTACGGGGCATAGTTTGTGTTTAAATCCATTTCGGGCATAATAAATGATGTCTTACTGATGTCACAACATATTTGAAGCATATTAACTTAGGAAACCTGTAAATGGCTCTCATTATTACCCGTTACGCTTATTACGCGTTCGGTTCGGTTTATGTAACTAGTTTGCATAAATTAGCCGAAACGGGTCAAACCTTATCGGTTTTATCTCAAAATCCAGAATGTGTATGAAATAACCATATTAAACAAGTCTCTGAACTTGTCGGGTCTAAATCACATTCTATCCGGTCTTCGCTTAATCGTGCGTACGAACCGTGTCTTTGAAACTAACCGGTCTAAGCTTAAGCTTAACTAAAGACCCGTTAGGATTCTAATAGGTTATTATAAAACTTCGTTCCAGATTAGGAGTACCAGTAAAAGCTACTTGCATTGCTTATTGTGATTTATAATTTGCTCAGGTAAATACTTTTAACTTATTTTCCCTATACGGGCTTGGGTTACGGTATATAGAATACCGCTTGGTCGGGTGTCAAATCTTCCATCGTTAGGTGGTTAATTGAATAATTTGATCGGCCCGTTTAAACAGTTTTGTTTACTTAAAAGCCTTTGGGGGGTTAATGACCATGTCCCGGATATCCCTGGCATCATTTTACGAAATGGCCATGACTTAAGCGCGAGGTGTAGGCGTACACCCGTCAGTGCACAAAAGAATAATGTGGTGTGTCTATTGATCTTTAACCCGGACACGATCCGGGCTACTGAACGCATAAGGAACATGTAATTCGTTCACAAGATTATATATTTAAATAATTCTCCCAAGTTATAAAATGTTTATGCCACGTGCATCCAAATAAATTTTCAATCATTTTCCAAAATGAGCCAGTTGATTGTATTTACCAGTGTAAACTGACGTATTTTCCCAAAAAGATTAAATGCAGGTTCTAAACGAAATTGGCTGGATTGTCTCCTTAGCATCAATAAAGAGTCTCGCAAGCTTAAGATGCATGAAGTCTGTTGAACTATTATTTCCATTTTATTTTCGATCCTTCTGTGGATAAACTTTCGAATGTTGTGATACATGATATTACGATATTAAATTCGATTGAAACTTATCATTTATATTGCTTCCGCTGTGCATATTAAATATTGTGTTGTTTGACTATTATGTTGCCAACCACGTCACGATACTCCCCACCGGGCCCACCGGTGACACGTGGAAATCCGGGGTGTGACAGCGCCGGTCCTTTTCGTCAAAAAGAAGGATGGATCGTTCAGGATGTGCATCGACTATAGGGAGTTGAATAAGTTGAAAATCAAGAATCGCTATCCCTTGCCTTGAATCGATGACTTATTTGATAAGCTACAAGGTGCTACGTGTTTTTCTAAGATTGATCTGCATTCAGGCTATCCTCAATTACGCATTCAAGAGGAGGATATACCCAAAACCGCTTTTCGAACCCGCTATGGTCATTATGAGTTTGTTGTCATGCCTTTTGGTTTGACCAACGCTCCTGCAGTCTTCATGGACTTGATGAATCAAGTGTGCAAACCCTTCCTTGATCGCTTCGTGATCATATTCATCGACGATATCTTGATCTATTCCAAGTCAAAATCCGAACACTCGCAGTATCTACGTTTGGTTCTTGAGTTACTCCAGGGAAACCGTCTCTATGCCAAGTTCTCCAAGTGTGAATTTTGGCTGGAGGAGGTTCAATTCTTGGGTCACATTGTCAATAGTCGAGGTATTCACGTTGACCCTGCGAAGATCGAAGCAGTTAAGAGTTGGGTTACACCCAAGAATCCGTCTGAAGTCCGTTCTTTTCTCGGACTGGCAGGCTATTATCGTCGTTTTATCGAAGGTTTCTCCAAGATCGCCGTGCCGTTAACCTCTCTTACGCACAAGGATAAATCTTTTATTTGGGGAACTAAACAAGAGGAAGCCTTTCAAACCCTCAAGACTATGCTTTGCAATGCTCCCGTGCTCTCATTGCCCGACAGAAACGACAATTTCGTAGTTTACTGTGATGCCTCAAACCTTGGTCTTGGTTATGTTGTTATGCAACGGGACAAGGTTATCGCGTACGCTTCTCGACAGCTCAAGATCCACGAGAAGAACTACACCACACACGACCTCGAGCTTGGCGCAGTTGTTTTTGCGTTAAAGATTTGGCGACACTACCTTTATGGTACAAAGTGTACGATTTTCACCGATCATAGGAGCCTACAACATATCTTTGACCAGAAGGAACTGAATACGCGTCAACGCCGGTGGGTAGAACTACTCAACGATTACGACTGTGAGATTCGTTACCATCCAGGCAAAGCAAACGTCGTTGCCGATGCCCTAAGTCGACAAAGTTACTTGCTTAGCGTTCGTAATTCTCAAGCCTAGTTTAATCTCCAAGCTCTTATCCGTGACGCGCAGCATGCTTGCTTTACCGAGCGAACTTTGAAGAAGGAAAGAATTCTAAACGATGATGCCCAACTCGAGAATAAGTCAAATGGTATCTTTCATTACTTGGATCGAATCTGGATTCCCAAGCGTACGAACTTGCGACAACTTCTGATGGACGAAGCCCACAAATCTCGATATTCCATTCATCCCGGTGCTGACAATATGTACCAGGACATGCGCTACAAGTACTGGTGGCCGGGCATGAAGAAGGATATCGCAATCTATGTTTCGAAATCCCTGACCTGTTCCAAGGTTAACGCTGAGCATCAAAGACCCTCTGGCTTACTCGTTCAGCCCGAGATCCCGATGTTGAAATGGGAGAGCATAGCCATGGACTTCATAACGAAACTTCCGCGTACTCAATCTGGTCATGATAGCACTTGGGTTGTGGTTGACCGTTTGACCAAGTCAGCTCACTTCCTGCCGATACGAGAAGACGTTAAGGTAGAAAGATTCGCCCGAATATACACCAACGAGATCATTAGTCGACATGGGATGCCTCGTGACATCATCTCTGACCGTGAAGGT